>JXCR01061969.1:7685-34938 GCA_002079205.1 Phalaenopsis hybrid cultivar | reverse complement strand
AAAAATTTAATTGACTACAAGGCTACAATGATTTATAATCAATTAAAAATATTAAATTATTAAATTAGATTCAAATGATGTTTTAAATATTGTCCTAATTCTTAACGTCTTATGGCTACGTGATTAGGGTTGTCAAAACGACTCTTTGTTCGTGAACGACTCATGTTCGGCTCGTTAAGCAAACAAGCCGAACACTAGACTTAGCTCGTGTTCGGCTCGTTTACACCCCTAATCATATTAGTAGAATCATTTATTTCTTCCATTCCTTAAATTTTCACATGAAAAGTCTAATTTCTCATATGAGCTATTATTAACAGAAATTTTCTTAGATGCAGAGTTCGCACATACGGACTGCAGTTAAGATTGACGAAGAAAAAAATAATAATAATAATAATAAACGGACTTCCACAACAGAGGTCTGTATGTGTGGACTCTGCACGTAAAAACTTGCTTTATTAATGTGCATGTGTGCGTGTGCGCACGTGGGTGCGTGATTTTATTTATCTGCTGCAAAAATTATTTTATGTATTTTTGATAAAATATTATTTTTTTTAAAATTAATTAAAACATTCGATATTTTATCCTTTTGGAGAATCCTGGCATGGATTTTGGACNTATATATATATATATATATATATATATATATATAACTCTTATGGGGCATTTACAAACAAGCCATAAAATTCTGAAGTATTATCATATTTACATTAATGACGCTTAAATCTTTAACATCATATAAAAAGAATATCACAATTATTAAATTTTCAAATGTAAAATACATATTTTTATGCATAAATTTATGACACAAAATAATGTTGTAGGAGTAAATACTAACTTTTGGGTGTTAGATATGCAAAATACATAAGAATTGTGTGGCATGTATGTAAATTTTTTTTAATTATTGAGGTCTCCCTAAACTCCAACAAAAAAAAAATAAAAAAAAAATAAAAAAAAAGTTATAATATAGTAAATTCAATAAATAATATGAAAAATCTCTAATTTTTTTTATGGTAAGATTTATGTACATACGACTCAATTCAAATGTATTTATATATGTAACACATAAAATTCATTTTTGGTATATATGTTATCTTACTCATTTATGAAAGTATATATTTAACTTTTTGAATGTTAAAATAATGATGTTTTTGAACATTACTGGAAATGGGCTAAATAGCATCAGAAATTGCGTTGGATTTTTTTCGACTCAAATATTTGATTCGGATTTACGTTAATTGACCGACATTTAAAGATTAGGACAATTAATGTTGTTTTTTACTTCGACATCAGAAGCTAGTTATTGTTAAGTATTTATTTAATAGTGTCGACCAAACTGAAGATAACTCTGATGCTAATCATCTTTTGCATTGGACATAGTTGACACTAATCCAACTGCCATGCACTACAAATCAAATTTTGGCGCGCTCAAACCCTTTTTTGCTTCTCACCCTCTCTAGGTGCTCTCTCCTCCTACTCCTAGAAACTTCTCACGCTCTCTAGGTCGGCCGTCGATTGACCAAATGCACGACGAGCAACCATTATCTCTGCGACCGAACGCATGATGGGATTGCAACATCATGGTGTTGGGTATATTATTACCCCTTTTTCATTTTGTATTTTGTTTGATTTCCTTCCTAATTTAGGACAAGGCTTTTGGAATGGTTCTTAAGTTTTTCAATTCTAGTTTTTAAAAGAAGATTTATGCCAATTAGATCAGCACACTGTAGTGCTAAGGATATAACATTACCATGCTCAATAAATTCATTCCAACGCCAAGATCTCAGCTTGCTATCTTTAGCTACCTCCTATGCCGACATTGTGGGGCTAAATATTTAGTATGGTACTTTGATGATGGCGCCTTGATGCACATAATTATTATTATTGCACCATGCTCTTGGATTTTGTCTTGAGTTTGTGGAATTTGGTGTTGTGGAGATATATGACTGACAGCTCGTCATTGTTGGTGTTTATGTTAATTTTCTACATAAATATCAGACAAAATGTCACAAAGTTATTTACACTTAACAAATTTCTATATGTATTTGTAGTGTCTAGGTTTTGAGTATTTACTAGAAATAAGGTATTGACATGCTTTCCTTAAAGTTAAACACTAAAATCATGCCTAGACAATGATTGGGAGCTAATTGCTCATGTTTCATATCTTAATTTCAAAATATCTATTATTGAATAGACTTAGGATTAGGTGATATATGTGGACCCCAACCGCTTCATTTAATTTATCTGTGATATGTCATCGACACAGGGACACCCATCCTTTTTTTATTTGTCTTTGATATTGATATGTTTACCTTACTTAATGAATGTGTGATATCTTTATGTCCTTTATTATTGATTGATAGTTTTCTAGGTTCAAGCGCATGCATAAGCTCTTATTATGATACAAACTAGTTTAGTTAGGATAAGTATTAGTACGCCAATACAATCTCTCCATCTACCATGTACCAAAGGCATATATCAATGAGTCTTGGCACCTCCCTAATTATTAATTTGCTTAGATCAAACTAGATGGAAGCAAGAAAATAATTTCACTTAAGATCATCAAGATTAAATTTTGGTTAAGAGCTATTTAAAAAGACATCTCCCGTAGAAGGGGATCGAGGTCTTAGTTTTCTTATCGTACCAGTAACTTAATAAGTGTTTTTTATCCTTTTTAACTAGATTAAGAGACTTCAATCACAATTAATGGCTTAGTTGATCTCATGCCTTAATTGATCCAATGATCTAACAAACCTCAAACTAATTCAAAGGAGAGTTTTTAGCTACTCGCTTTAATAAAGGCGAATAAACTGAATATTTTAAGTTTCATTACTCGCATAGGAACTTTTTTTAAAACTTAGATCAAACATTAGTGTTATTTTGTCTAAGTTTGCTCAACTAATAGCAATATAAGCAACATAATTATGGATCAGGGCTTATTAGATCTTACTTGCAAACCTAATCGTAGGTTATAAATTTCACACGAGTTCCTGGTGTGAACAGAAGACATAGTTGTGATGTTTGTGTTAGAGAAAACACACACACAAACAATGAGATAGATATTATGAAATATTTGAAGAAGTAATTCAGATACATTATTTGGATAGTATAGCGTGCAATGTCTATATGCTTAGCAGTGGATGGTTTGATTCTGCTCAGAATCAAGGAGCACAGACAATTATCCCATATGATATTACGAACTCAAAATGAAAAGAAATATGCGAAAATTGATCCATTATTCTAGCACGCTGAGCAAGTCAGATTTATTACCTTCGATACTTTGGTAGAGCAAAAGATAAACCTGATTGGGCCGTGGTTATGAAAAATAAACTGAGAAAAACTATTAAGATGCAAAGTGTTATGGAACCCATTTACCAAGATCAAAGTATGTCCGATTTTCATATTCAGGTTGATTCAAAAGAAGAAATATTGCCCTAGAGGATACTATGAAATTTATGAAGAAGTTCCTCATAGTATGAATGACAATGATGAGGACATTGAAGAAGAAAATTTAAGTTTATCCTCAATAGGCTCATCCAATGAAATTGAATAAAATGGTTTGTATGTTTTGATGAGTTATTTCTTCTAATAATTTTATTTTTGTTATTTCTAAATATAGTTAATACACGTGTCTTGTTTTGACGGTGCACCTCCCTACATTTACTTTTGTTATTTATTTTATACTTATCTTACTTAATTTTATTATTTTTAAATGTAATTATGCAATTTTCTTGTTTTATTTATGCACCTTCATCCTTTTACTTATGTGGCTTATATTATACCACTTTTGATTACTTTGTTTGTTAGTATTAATTTTAATCGTATGTTTTTCTTCCTATCACAGATCGCACCAGGTGTTTCGGGTGGTCAGCTACTCTAAGCGACCTCGTGTTTAGGGCATCTGAAGGAGCATGTACAAAAGTCTAGAAGGTCATGTATCGCTCTGACAGATGCGACACCACTCCATTGGTGAGCAGTACTACATCCACTACAGCACCTCCTACACTGTTTTGACCACTAAGTCCTCTTGCAGCAGCCTGTCCTGCACTATCTCCCTCTCAGCCACACACTCACACACCTGAGCAAATTTTCACTGAGGCCCCAGCTCCCTCCTGTGATGAGTTGGGCCCCTCGAATTCCTCCCCTTCGAGGGAGGACACCTCCGACAGGTTATATATTGTGTCGGAGGGAGACTCACAATTTTTCTTTAGCATTAGAATAATTTCAATATTGATTCTCAATATTTTGAATAACTAATATTTCTTTTTTAGTTTCATTTCTCCCATACCACCCTTAACACGCATAACATAAATCATTCGGAGTATATACAATTATTTGTATTTCTCCTAAAAATATTTTCCAATTGCTACTCGAGACATGTGATTTTGTGAGTTTGAGGTAGGATCATATAATTTAAATTAAAATACTAATTTTAAGTTATTTTATTATACTTTCAACATTGCTTACTTTCTAATTTGCAGATGTCCATCTACTAGCTGTCAGAGCATCACAAGTAGATTTGCCATGATTTTGAGGTTTGTGGCAGACATAGGTTAGGTGTCATGTTCACCACTACCCACATGAAGGGGGAGCAACCCATCTAGGTGGGGGAGGAGGTATGGGCTGAGTTGACCAGAGCCCGAGCCTCTCCAGATTATCAGAGGTAGAGGCAGACGAACTAGCAAAACCAGAAGACTGAGGGGGCCAGGGGCACTAACCTGAAAATTGAAGGCTTGTTCCCCCATATAAAGCACTATTGGTGGCTAATAAGATTCTCTAAATATTCAAAAATTTATTGATGTACTTATGTGGTACTAAAAATTCTCTTATGTACACATGCTAAGGAGCTTGGCCATCCGTCCAACACTACAGATTTGCATGTTCGTATGCACTGGTGCCTGGGGATGTGGAAGTGAGTCTCTGACCTCTCTCGGCGAGTCAATATAAGTAAAAATTTAATTTTTCCACATTTTACTGTTAACGTTAAAAGTGACAACTAATCCTTGGTTTTAATTATCTAGGAGAAGTATGAGCAATTCTAGGAGAGAAAAAGGGAGTTGGAGAGCCACACCTTGACATCTGTCAACAGTAGTGGTAGCCAATCCACTACTGCACAGTTTGATTTTTAGCTACGGATGCAAGTGGTGGGGAAGAAGAAGGGGAGGGTCTTAGACCTAGGCGTAAAGGGCATAACAATTGAGGCCAGCTCTCCCGTGCTCCTGTGGGTGGCTCAAGCTTGTTGTAGGTGGAGCATGAAAAGCTTGTCAGGCAGGTCCGTGCCATGAATGAAGTGCTTCGTCAGATGCATGAAAGCCAACATAGAGTTGAGGAGACTCAAACACGCCTTGAAGAGAGTATTGCAAATAGTCGGGGTAAGCGACCTATGATTTATATGGATTATGAGGAAGAGGAGTTGGAGGAGGGTGGAGAGGAGGAGGAGGAGGATGAAGAGGTGTTTTATATATTTTTTAAATTTATTTTTATGAGCATATGAACATTTATTATGTGAATAGATGTGAACTTTCACTAATTTATATTAATATTCGTTACAGTATGTTGTTTTTCATTGTTAATACTTGTTTATAATATAAATTGTGAGTTTTGATGATTGATAATTAAATCGATATGCTATTCATATTTGTTGTGTGCAATTTATGAAAATATAATCGTTCTTTTATATTTTTTTATTTGATACAAGTTTGCATTGGCTTTGCGTCGGAAATTCCAATGCTAACCCTTCGATATTTTCGACACCCCTTGATACAATTCGATGTTAAAACGATGCAAATATGAATCCACAAACTGTTGACGCAAACTCTGCCGTTAAATTTTGCGGCTATGTGAAGGTCTTCGTTACTAGTTAAAGGCGAACAGTACATATGCTGATTTCGATGTAAAATATTAGTGTTGAATCTTTTCGATGCTAAATGTATTACCCAACCCGATTGTAATGTTGACTTATATACTACACAAATCCGATGCTAAACAGTATTAGCGTCAGATTCTCCTCCTTTTAACGTTGGATTTGTCCGATGCTAAATTTCATAAATCTTCTAGTGGATGTGATAAAAAATGATTCGGTAGGTAGTAATGTGAAAAGCAAAGTTTAGGTATTAGATAAGTAAACATAAATGTCATTTTCTTAATAACATATTAAGCAAAGAAAGGAATGCATTTATACTTGGTGATAAAGTGCAAAGATTTAACATTTAGTGTTTGGTCTCTCAAGGAAGATGTGAGTTTCAAATCTTTTCAAGCTTTATGAAATACATTTTTTATTTTTAAAGATGACATAACATCAAACTTGAATGACTTGTTTAAGAATATATGATATTTGGCAGCTTTTTGATATGATAAACACATGAGACTATAAGTGGAGCTGTGGAATGATGGATCATGAAATTTTTCATTTTAGGAAAGTGGGCAACATAGGATTCCTTCTATTTGTGGTTAAATGTCATAAGCCATGAGTTTGATTTGACTATCATGAGCTAAAGTTCTTATACATTTTTAACTTTTAAAAATCAAGAAGGCTAATTTTCAATACACCATGGAATGATTGGAATTCATTAGATCATTTGTTTTGTTATTGTGACTTGACTTCATGTCCTTGCTATGAGGAAGATTGCTTGTTTATTTTTGTGTTTGTTATGCCATTTTAGACTCCTCAAGATTCCTTTGGTGTGTGTATATATAGGTAATTTCAATACACGTTGAAAATAATTTTCAGATATTTTGAATGTATTTAAGAATAATATCACAAACAAATGAACTTTATTTCAAATTAAAATATGTAAAAAAATAAATAAAATTGATTCCGAATAGCCGTTTTGTGCTTTATTTGTTGTAATTACATGGAGTTTAGGGAACATTTAATGTAGTTCACTTTATAGTTCAAACTCCAGAGGAGGATAAAAATTGCTTGGGCATTGACATGCATGCCAGACAATTCTTCAGCATTATCTAACATCTAAATTTGACTTTTTATATTTATATCATCCAAATCTTTCATGTCGCATAAAACATTCAATATTTTAACCTTTAAAGCATAGAATATACTTTTATATGCATATGTAAAATGTAGTATATGTAAAAATTGATATATTGGTGGCCGATATGTAAATACATTGGGAATTAAGTGGTATTGTTGAAAAATTAGGGTGAAGAAAAACAGGAATCGACACAAATCCAGAAGAACATGCAGAGATTTATGAGGTTCGACAAAAATGTCTAACAAATATCTACCTTGGGAAATATCCAGTCTCTCAAGAGAAAATACATCATGGTGTTTCTTATGCATCAGTTTGGGTTGGGCTACCACGCTTCCGCTGCGCCCTCGCTCACCCCAAACCACTAAATTTCAAGAGACACTCCTCTTCAATTCCAAGAGACATCTCTTCATTCCAAAGGACTCCAAATTTTGATATTATGAGTAATACCTAACACTCTGCTAAGCTTTTTTTGTTAACTTCACAATCATAAATACATTTATTACATTTTTTTTTCTAGTTACAATGACTTGGCAGCATTTTTGCCAAGAAAGATAAACATTTTACCAAAATTTGGATGCGGCTTACATGATCTCTATAGAAAACAACACACCTCAAATTTGTAATATTGAACTTAAAAAGAAGATTCAAAGTAATATACTTTTTTATTGGAATCAAGTGACAAGAACTAGTATCCTTTAAATATTATTAAAAAATAATATTAATATTACAAATGCAAAAATATAACTTGAAGGTAATTCTCTTACATGTGAAGATACTTATCTTAATTGAAAGAATTCCATTAGTGGTGTTCAGGTTCCTGCAATTTGTTGGAGGTGCTTAGGTAATGGTTCAATGTTGATGATAAGCGATGATGATGCGGCGGTTCAATGATGATAATTGGGTGGCAATAATCTATTAGTATGGTCAGGTGGCAATGATTGTATAGTGGTGGCCAGGAGGCAGCGGTTCGATGGTGGTGACGATCAAGCGACTCTATTCAAACTGCATTTGTCGATGACCGTGGCCTAGCTAGCGGTGAATGTCAGGTAAAGCTCTCGAATTTCTTCGCCATCTAAGTTTTCTCTGATCTAGAGTTAGTCCTAATGCTCTCCCACTCTTTTTATGCAGATAGCGGGAGTTTATTTACAACTAAAATTTTGAGAGCGACGGCAATTGTAAGTACAACTTAAATTCAGACTTACATGTCATATGGCTTAGTGTAGTGTTTCTCTTCATCATACAGTATTATTTGAGTTTCTAGCACCTTAATGATACTTAGCTAAACAAATTAAGGCTTATTAGATTTTTCTCATGCAGTCGGTCACTCAATTAAACTATAAATTGATTGAAGTGAGTGTTCCATTTGATTTTGAAATTAAGCCCGGGAGTTATCCAATTCAATAAGCATTCAGATTCGTAAATACTATATATTGTTGTGAAAATACAGAACGATAAATTGGTTATATTATAAATAATTACATATGAATATTTTTGGTACATGGTCAACAAATTTTCATCATTTAGTATGAATCTTGGGACATGGTATTGATCTCAAGGTAATTTTTTGAAAGAGATACGTTCAAACTTTAAAAAAAAAAAGTGGTCTGGAAGTCTTGTTTCAGTGAACTTATAATCTCACTTGACTGGCTCTACGAGATAGACCCAACGATACCAAAAATCAATTCAATCCGAGTTAAATTAAGTCTTGATCAAGTTATTAAATCACTTTTGAGGTCTTTTAGAATATAATTGGAAAGTCAAACAGATTTTAAATCTGGTATGCTTATAGTCGAATAGAGTGTCTTGGCGAGATGAATATAACAAGCCCAAAATTACTCAATTTTGACATCATTATGACACTCAAATATCCACAAATATCATCAGATTAAAGGGATCTCTTCGGGCCGTCTGATCTAGAATAGTCTGGATTTCTTCCTTATCTGCAACATAGACTTTATAAATACATCTCTACCACCACTTGAAAAGGAAACTTAACCCTCGAGTAAGATGGAGGCTAGAACCTTAAGAAGAGGGAGCTGAAGCTCATGATCCTGCACCGATGATCTGGCGTTCATCTCCCGCTCTTAAAGCCGCCAACGCCACTCAACAACCGTCAGCCTCTTGCTCACGCAAAGCACCGTCGACCACCGTTGGCCTCCTGTACCTGCAGCCGCCAACAACCGTCGGCCACCATCAACCTCCCGCTCCTGCAACTGTCAGCCTATGCAATCCACCAACTCCGGCCGCCGCCAGCCAACTTCCGCTACCACGTCTGCCCCTTGACAATTTTCAAAACTAATAAACTATATGTAGCAATCCATTACACTTGAAATCTTAAAAGAAATAGCCACTTGAACTATCAATTAATAAACAACCATTAATAAATAGCATAAAATGATGATTGAAACTTCTCAACAAAGTTATACTTATCTACTTGTTCGAATACAGGCAGAAGCTTAAAGAGGTTATATCAAGGCACGTGTGAAACGAGTTCAAACTTAATTTTCAGAATCACTCATGAATTAACTTAATTATCATCTAATTGTAAAATTGTTAACGATAGATCAGTTTCATTAATGGAAAAGAAATCAGAAGGCATCATAAATGTTTTTTAATAGGAAGAAATAACTAATTTTGACTACAGCATCTAATTTTTAAATTTCAATTAAATTTCTGCTTGAGCTTCAATTAGCCTATTATTTTTATTTCTTACCATAAATATGTTAAAAATAACTTATAATAATCTCTTATATATAAGAATTGATCTTTGATACTAAAATATTCGTGGGATATAGTTAGGGTTGTCAAAACGGCTTGNACAGCTCGTGTTCGGCTCGTTCGCTAAGTTAACGAGCCGAACACGAACAACATGAACAAATATTTGTTCGTTAGTGTTCGGCTCATTTTGGATCGAATTACTTCTAATCAATTATATATATATCTTTGATGAGTAGTATTTTAAAAAAAATTTAGTTGACTACAAGGCTACAAAGATTTATAATCAATTAAAAGTATTAATGAAGAAGATAGAATAAAAAATATTAAATTAGATTCAAATTATGTAATAAATTTTGCCCCAATTCTTAACATTTGATGGCTACGTGATTAATGTTGTCAAAATGACTTTTTGTTCATGAACGGCTCGTGTTCGGCCCGCTAACCAAATAAGTTGAACACGAATACATTTTTTAAGCTTGAAATATAAATGAGCCGAACACTAGCTGAGCCTAAGCTTGCTGGTCTTCGGCTCGTTTACACCCCTAGATATAGTTGTAGCCATAATTTTTTTAATTATTTCATTGCAAAAAAAAAAAAAGGAAAATAGAAAACTTCTATTTTAGTGAAATATGACAAAAAACTTAGAGGCTTTTGCATACATACCAATATCTAACACTTAAACTTTTCTATTTACGTACATCCCAATCAAATCTTTAACCTCAAATCACTTTCACTAACTTTAGACGTTAGATCTGTAAATACAGAAGAATTGTGTGGTGTAGATGTAAATTTCTGTTTTTTTAAAGATAATGTGGACCCCATTTAATACTTCCCAACCTTCTCTCCCTCCAAGCACAATGCCATCCACAAATATCTAATGTAAGAAATTAGGTAAATATCCTTATCCAACCTTTCCATGATTTCAACAAAACATTTTTTTATAGCTTTCATTCTTCTCAAAATTATTCAACATATAGTCACTTCAATGGTGATAATTTCATTGTGTATTTTCTTATTAGGAAATTTAGTTGTATTTCTTTGATTTTTATTTATAAGTGATGGCCACATGCAAATGCTATCAACACACCAATAGTGGGTGGGATAAAAATGTGTGGGTTCAAGTCCACAAATGCATGATAGTTGCACATTNTCAATTAAAAGTATTAATGAAGAAAATAGAATAAAAAATATTAATTTAGATTCAAATGATGTTTTAAATCTTGCCCAATTCCTTAAATTCTTATGACTACGTGATTAGGGTTGTCAAAATGACTATTTGTTCGTAAACGGCTCGTGTTCTGCTCGCTAAGCAAACGAGCAGAACACGAACACACTTTTTGAGCTCGAAATATAAATGAGCCGAACACGAGCTGAGCCTGGGCTCGCCCACCAGCTGAGCCTGGGCTCGCTCGTGTTCGGCTCGTTTACACCCCTACGCATGAGCTCATCTTGTGGCTCAATGCCCAAAGTCTTATATATATATATATATATTTGAATATGATGTACATGATAAATTTAATTAAAATTTTAAATATGTTTGAAAATGAATTACATGTGATTATATATATTATCTTTATTATTTAGGGTTATTGATTAAGCAATCTTAATATATGCAAGTGAATCCTTAAGAACATATTTTGTTGGAATTAGTGATTTTTTTTTTAAGATGATTACATAGGTTTTGTTAGTTCTTTTTTTTTTCTTAGTTTAGATCTATCATTAATATTATAAAAATTATATATTTTTCAAATGGACAAAAGTTTTCTTATGGCTATCATTATTTAACAAAATTAGTTGTAAAATGTAGCATATCTTTATAAGATTTTTTTTTTTAAATAAAAATAAATTAATAGCAAAAAAATAGGCACACCAATAATCTAAAAACTAAAAAAGGGGCATTCACATACGTATTATCCAATTCTTATGCATTTATATATCCAACAAAAAAATTCCTTTTTTATTTATACCACCCTATTATCTTATGTCACATAAAAATATCACAATTTTAACTTCCAAAGTATGAAACATACATTCCATGCATTTATAAGGCGACAAAAAATGTAAAGATTTGAAGTTTAGATGTTAGATAATTAATTCATAGAAATTGAATGATATGCATGTAATATTTTATAGAGAAAAAAAAATGAATAAGCTCGTCTAAACAATAAACATACTAATAGTTATCAGACTGACATATACGTTTGTCAATTATTCAACTATACCGAAAAAAAATCAAACTAAATCGAATATTTTTTATGATTCAGTTAGATTTTGAAATTAAAAGTTTATATATTGCTTTAAAATATCAAAAATTTTTGATTTTTTTTTTATTAGATTTTTTGGTGATTAAAAATATTTGGTTGAATAAAAAATAGAAATAATAATAAGATAAATATAAAATTTAATTAACTTTCTCATTTCTATTTTTTATTTATGGCTTTTTGTACCTTGTACTCCTACCCATTGCTTGGCTCAGGCCGCTTGGCCTGTCCTTGTTGGTTGAATTTGAACTCAACCTGCAACATTAGTTTTAAAATTGTTATATTGTATTAACTTGAGGATCCACATGTTGGCACAATTTTGGGCATTTGCATTTGCTTTTGAATTATGGCTCGCAAAATTGTCATTTACGGTCAATAATTTACAAGGCACAATTTGTTTTAGGTGGCTTGTACTCTTNCAAATGGTGAGTGCTTGTATGGAGATGTGCCATATGTGAAAGTGGTCTATCATGTGTTAAGTATGGGAAGCATATGACACGATGAATACTAAAGATAGTTTCATCGATAAAAATAATTTAATTTGATATCTCAATTAAGCAAATTTTAAAGACAAGGCTAATTGGGGTATATGTGTGCTTGCCTTTTCGTTGTTATTTGATTATGATTTGTTGGGAACTTTGCACTATAATTTAGGCTCTTTGAGGACCCTAATATTATAATTAATTTTTCTTCAAAAATCCTAATAAAATATTAAGAAAAATCAAGTTTAGGATTACAATACTGCAAGATTTTAAAACTGTAATTTACTTTTCTGCATGACTTTTGGTCCGATTTTAAAATTTTTTGTATGGCATGGACATATTCCAAGTCATATTCCACACTTAGGACTGGATAATTGCATCATATTGCATGTCTCGAAGAAAAGTCTCTGTGTTTCTTCAGTCATGCTAGCCCAACATAAGTATTATGCTTTTGTGGTTATCTAGCACACTTAGGATTTTTCTGACCTAGACGGGGTATAAGTTCTTTATGGGAGTGTTTTTAGCTTTGTAGCTAGACCTCTCTTTTCTCTCCTTTTCGGTGACTTCCTCCCCATTTCGGCAGGTGTAAGTCCCGCCTATGTGAGATCTACCTTTATAGATCATAGGACTAAGAGTTTCCTTTTTATGAACTTAGGGTTACCAAGATTTCCTTGAACAACACAGTTCACGAATTGCTTACAGGAAGTCTCTGGTTGTTTTGGGTCGACTAACTTCACGGCCTGGTAGACTCAGGGTCCTAATAGCTTGGGATGATGGATCCATGATATCTTGACCCGACCATCTCTACTTGATTAGGATTACTCTACATCTCCTTTGATGAGCTCTTTTGAGCCATGTTGTCCTTTTAGAACTTTGATGGTGTCGTCTCGTAGGCCCCAATTGTGGATAGGTTGCTGCCCATTTGGGATATGGTGGTTCATTCTCTACTCTTATGGTTTGGTTAGGTCCTGAATGTATAGTATGGACCCTTTAAGTAGACTCGGTTATTTCGTAAGCCCCGTATGCTGATGAGCCGCCATTCATTTGGGATGTGAGAGATTTACTCTCTGCCCGTGGCTTAACATGAGCTTCGAAAGCATTGAGATACTTCTGTGAAATAATCATCCTTTTTGTTGATTTGTTTACCGATTATGATAGTGTAAGCATGACTCATTTTATCGAAAATATTATTGAGTATCCCCCGAGATGCAATTAACCAAATGGATACATTTCATTGGGAGTGCTCTTTGCCCCAAAACAATAATGTTCTCTTTGGTTCTCTTGTTATGGGTAGCTTATGCCTGCATTTTCTTCTTGGATATTGTGTTGCAAGGTATTTTGATATGATCATGTTCGAACGTATACTCTTAACCTATCACACGAGGACTAACGTATATAATTCTTTCATGTTTCTTTTTAAATTTTTTTTATCTATTTTCATCGTATGTCCCGCCTTTTTCGATTCCTCTCCTCTTCGAATCATTTATATGTTCCAAGAAGGAGATTTATTTGGAAAGGGGAATCATATGATATGGACATATATNAATTTTTTATTTAAATTTTCTAAAATAAATTAATTAGTAGTTTTTTTTTTATTAAATAAAGCTATATTTTCTAAATTCACGGTATTTTTCTTTGATCTCCTATGAATTTTCAAAATTATTAAGATTATTTTTTAAATTTCCCTTAATTCACTTCTTACATAACCAACAAGCTGACTATATAAGTGCTTTTATATGTGGTAGATTTAATAGCTTGTTGATAGTGTAGGTGCTCTAACATGAGGTAGAATGTCGGTGGTTTGTGCGTTAGAGCGTAGTAGGAACATCTATGAGTTTAATTTTTTTCTAAAATGACTTAATTAAATAAAATGGAAGGTTTAAGATACATCTTCTTCCTCAAATTGAAAGAAAATACTCAACCATTGAACCCTGTTCAATTCATACAATCTAGTGAAGTATCTTGAGTTTTCCTTCATTACAAAGGATCTAAAGAACAGAAAACTGATATCCTGTGGTCTACCTGTAACCATAATTTGCTTCATGAATGACTGCGGCATAATGCTTGAAGGTCAGATTAAAGGCATATTATGGCATAGTGCTGATTCGTTGAGTCTGAGAGTTTGTAGAGGTCTACCTGAGCTATTGAGGCGACTTTTGATCCCTTGCCAACAACTAAGAATTCAGGAATCATCTTCATGTTGTTGGCCATGAGAAGATGAGGAGAGATGGATCATCCTTGGCCTTAGAGAAGAAATTGTGTTTAGAGAAGGAATTGGTACAATTTCTAGAGAGCTAGGGAGTGTTTTGAGCATCTCAAATTGAGCTTAGCTCTATTGAACTCAACCTTCCATCTAAATGAAGTCCAAGATAAGTGTCAGCCATAACCATGTGAAAAAACATCCATCTAGGTTTGGTTAGGCATGGAGAAATAGAAAATTGTCGTGTAGCCATGATCATTCTATTGCAGAAATTTTAATTGATTGGAGAATGGTGATTGATCCTTGTTTTCCCCTTCTTGTGGTTTATTAATGAACTCTCCATCCACCTAACAAGCTTGGAGTCTTCGAAAATAGTTTAATTAAGTTTAGGGCATACCCGGTTATATCCTACTGCATTAGTTTTAATTTAGCTTAGTCAATTGGTATTTGTGTGTGCTTGGACTCTCAATATAGATTGGTTTAACCTAAACTAGGTTGATGTTGGGGTGGGTCAGTGTTGAGAAATTAGGGTGAAGAAAAACAAGAACGACACAAATCCAGAAGAACACAGAGATTTAACAAGGTTTGGCAAAGCTTCCTACATCTTTGGGAGCAGAGCGACGACCCCCTTTTCAATATTCAAAAAAGAGTACAAAATACAAGATTCAACTCTCTCAAAGACCTAGAATTACAAGCAGGTATATTTATAATCATAGAGTAAACCCTACAGTACAATATGTAATTACCAAATTACCCCTGTACCGCATAGCGGGGCGTTGACCCAGCACCCCAGACCACTAGAGACCTAGGGGATCTGGCTAAGTTTGGTTGCATTTTATCTTAATTTGGTTACGTCGGGCTCAATATGATCCATTTATTCATATTGGGTTAAGTGAGCTTAATTATATAATTGGGGTTTAACATTAGGCTTAATTGATTCATTTAGGTTGCTAGGGATATTTGCTTACAACTAATTAAAATTTTATGTGATTTTATTTCAACATGGTTCAAATCAGTCATATTAAGTCAATTGACCCAATTAGTGCAATCAACGCTTGTAAGCTTTAATTTTTATTTGGATAATGCAATTTTAATCTTGAGGGTTACTTGGTCATATTCGATTTTACTTGATTTATAATTGAGTTAATTTGACTCAAAATGACCCACTTGATTCATTTTGGTAAAATAGGAAAAATCGACTGAAAACACAACCATAGAACTTAATTTTAAGTTTATTTGATCAAATTAGTCATTAAGTGAGGATTTACTTCAAATTTTATTAGGAGTTTATTAGAGCCAAATGAGTTTGAGAAACCCCACTTGAATTTATATTGGGTCAAATGTGCCATCTAATCTATATAAAATTTAAAAGGGATCAATTTCAACCTTATTTATCAATATTTAATTCAAAGTGAAATTTAGTTGTATTTTCTTTAATTTAGGTTTAATTTCGAGTGATTTTATGTGAATATAACCTAACAACCCTTTAACAGACCAGACTTGAGCTAACTACACGAAGTGGCTAATTTTGGATATAGCTAATTTGAATTTTGGTTATTGTAGCTAATATAAGACTTTTAGGATACATAGTTAAATTTTACATATTTATTTTCATTAATTTTTTAAAATTATTGAAATTTTCACAGGATGATCTACTAAATCAAAGTAAGCTAATCTATGATGTAGTAGCTTTGAGTTCAACTCAAGTGTGATTTTAATGACCTATAAGCTAGTTGATTAATTTTATTTGAATTTAAATGCTTGAGTTATAAGGTTTATTTTGTTTTGTGAATTCTACGTGATCATTATGGGTAACTTTGTTAAACTGGACCAACAAAGTCATCTTAGCTCATGATGAGTCTAGAATGTGCCCTAAGGCTTTTCGAATGGATCTAAAGGCTTTTAGGATGAGGCCTAAGATTATGGATTAAATTTGTTAGTTCTTTAGGATTCAATGGTTCTAAAGTTGGTTTAGGAGTGCCTTGGGTCCAAAGAAATAGTTTTCCCTAGTTTCCAAAGACCAAATTATGGTTTGCTCAATGTCATTTAGATGAGTTAAGGACCAATTTACATTCATGTTAGATGAACAGAGATTGATTGGATATGATTTTGGATTTAGTTTAACTATAACCTAGTCATTAGAAAATCAGAAAATGAGCTCCTCTATTGATTCTCGTAGACTAAGGATGTAAATGAAAAATGTGTTAACATCATAAACAAATGGGCTCTACTATTACACACAAAAAGCAGTGCTAAAGCGAAGAAGAGTTGTTCAAAAGTGAAATCAATCGCATACTCCACATGCATGCAAATAGTGGTGCTTATATGAAGATGTACCATGCACAAAAGTGGCCAATCACATGTAATCAAAGATCATAGATACATAATTCTTATGAAGAGACGAATCCAGTGATTAGAATTGTTGGCTTTCGCGATTTGATCAAGTCAATTGCATAGATGCGTACAAGTGATGTTTTATATAGTTGCAGTATTGCATGTTAATTGAAGAGATTGTGCATTATGCCATCTCTCAAAAGAGCTCTTAGGGGTGGTGGGCAGCCCAGGACTTAAATGCTGCTCTTCAGCCCTACACCTAGCCGATGTGGGACTTTTTTTCCGTGACATTCTCCTCCACCCAATCACGTGACACCCTCGTCACGGATCGACTCTTCTGAGAGTCTCACTGGATCATGGAGAGTAGGGCTGCCAAAAAAACTCGTTGTTCGCGAACAGTTCGTGTTTGATTCGTCAATGAGTTCGTGTTTGATTTGTTCGATAAGTAAACGAGACGAACATGAACAATTTTTTTTCGTTCGGTTAGTTAAACGAACCAAACACGAACAGAGATGCGTTCGTTCGTGTTCGAATCGTTATTGTTCGAAATATAAAAAAATAAAATAATTATATATAAAAATTTTATGATATTTTAAAAAATTAAATTTTATAAATTATAATATATAATAAAATAATAATAATAATATATTAATATACTATATTAGGAATATACAAATATAGATATTATAGATTTATATAATATGAGTTATATAATTAATATAATATATTATTTATATACATTAATATTATGGATGTCAAACTGGGTCGTTCGCGAACAGCTCATGTTCGACTTGTACGTTAAGAAACGAACACGAACAGTGACTTCACGAACAACTTCAAACACAAGCTTATTTCAAACAAACTAAATTTCAAACGAACCGAACACGAACACAAGCTCTGTTCGTTCGTGTTCGATTAGTTACACCCCTAATGGAGAGTCCACACACTTGGCAGACATTAGTCTGCTCTGATACCACGTGTCACCTCCCAAAAGAGCTATTAAGAGAGGTGGTCAGCCCAGGACTTAAATGTTGCTCTTCAGCCCTACACCTAGCCGATGTGGGACTTTTTTTCCGTGACATTCCTCCACCCAATCACGTGACGCCCTCGTCACGGATCGGCTCCTCCGAGAATCTCATTGGACCATGGAGAGTCCACACACCTGACAGACAGTAATCTGCTTTGATACCACGTGTCACCTCCCAAAAGAGCTCTTAAGAGAGGTGGTCAGCCCATGACTTAAATAATGCTCTCTGGCTCTGCACCTAGCTAATATGGGATTTTTTGTCTGTAAGAATAAGCTCAAAACATGCACATACTTGGCATTCACATGTACACATATACTAGACATTCACATGTACACATTGTTGTAAAAATTATAAAAAAAAAGGTATCTAAAACAAAAAAGGAAATTCTTTATTATTATATTCCAAATAGAGAAAATTTTGATTGTCTTACTATTCTTATAAAATATTATGTTATCCTTAGTAAGCAATCTGCACTTCCAATGAAATTTTGTGGGGGTAAGTTGCATGTTATTGTTCCAATCTGCCCGGGGGCCCCAATTAACACTGCCCAAACAACTCATATTCTAGCCACAACAACATTACGGGACAAAATTGGCAACCTTATCCAACTATTCCAAGAAGATGGACTTCTTTTAGAACTTTCCTTAGTCCAATAATTGATCATTATTTCATCTCTTCAATACTTTATGTGCTGTTAAATTAATAATTATTTTTTGTGAATCAGAAGTTGGTGAATATTAAATATTATTTTTCTATTAACATTTTGCTTGTATTCTTTATAAATAATATATAGATATTTTTAGTGCTTTTTATAATAATGAATATCACAGAATTTTTTTTTTTTTTGATATTTACATACATGCCATTCAATTCTTATGCTTATGCATATATATAGTTCTTAAAACCTCAATTTTTACATATATATATGTCACATTACTTGTGCATGAATTAGTGGTATTTTTATGTTATATGAAAGATTTGAGCGGTATAAATGTAAAAAAAGTAAATTTTGTGTGTAAGGTATGTAAATACATAGGAATT
The DNA here is from genome assembly GCA_002079205.1 of Phalaenopsis hybrid cultivar. Lineage (NCBI taxonomy): Eukaryota > Viridiplantae > Streptophyta > Magnoliopsida > Asparagales > Orchidaceae > Phalaenopsis > Phalaenopsis hybrid cultivar. The sequence goes on along the minus strand of JXCR01061969.1, from coordinate 15,885 downwards.
AGGTGGAATGTATGTAAATGTCCCCTTTTTTTACAGTTCCACATTTATCCATCCTTGGGAATTATGATAATTTAAAGGATTTAAAAACTATATTAAAATTGTGTCATTTTCCATATATAATGTGTTGGAGTTTTATTTTGAACTAATTATGAGGGAATGTTCATTACTTCTTATCAACATGAATAAGGTAACATGTCTTTTTAAAAGGAGCTGGAACTCCTGATTGCTCAAATTCAAGTTTTTTTTTAACATTGTGTTTAGATTGTATTTTAGTTGTAGTCTATGAAATCAATTTGTTATGCTATCACATAAAAATAGTGAAATTTATAGAAATAGTGCATGTATAAGATGATCATGTTTAAATAATTTTATATATATATATATACAACAACAACAAGCATTTATCCCACTAAGTGGAGTCAGCTACATGAATCCTTTTTCTCTATTGCGTCTTATTGAGTGTCATATTTTCATCTAATTCTAGCATATTGAGTGTCATAATGTTGATTTCAGTTGATGATGACACTAATCACAATCAATTGGCATCAATGTTTAAACATTGATGTATGAAGATGATCGACATCAACATTATGTTAGGGGATGGATGATGGTTGGCATCTTAGCATCATTGTTGGTTGATAGTAGACATTAGTATTGGTTGATGATAGTATGATTATGAACATCAAATTTAGTCGATGGTGGTTTTATAATGGGAATTATTAGGATTGATTATTGTTTTTAATGTTGATTGTGGCACTATTTTAACAACTAATAAGTAATAATGGGCAGCACTATTAGTCGTTATCTTGCATCATGTAGTATTGAGCATAACTTTAGCTTGCTTCGAGTCTGAGAATTTTCTGAATCAAAAAATTTTTCCTCTTGAATGTGTGTAACATAATTTATTCGTAAATGTGAGGGCTTTTTGGTCAATTCTAATAGCGGTTGGGGCACTCCAACTGATGGTCTAAATTGATTACCCTTAATATTTTGATGATTTTTATACATTTTAGTATCTTAATAAACTTAGACTAAACCCATCTTGCATTGTTTGATTATCTTTTTGAAACATTCATTTTGACTGTAAATACACATAATTTTGATAATACTTATAATCTTAAACATAAACAAAATTTCAAATTATAATTTTAACTATTAGATTTAGGCTCATCTAGAATTAAATTCTAGCATTTTGAAACTTAGGGTCCGTTTGGGGCAGTTTGTGCGTTTCAGGATAAGCTGCTTATCATGAAACGCGGCACACGGGCCGGCTGCAGGGGGCGACCCGCGGCCTGCGTTTAGCGTAAAACCCAAAAGCAGTTTCGGATAAGCCGACGAAACACGCGAACCAAACGGTACGACGACGTTTCCGCCTGCACTTATAAGCTGCCCCAAACAGACCCTTAGGCTCATTCCTTCAAACAATATTATCTCAATATAAACTAGCTAAAATATAAAATTTAAATTAACTTTGAAGAAATTCTCATAGTTTTTGGCCCAATTTTAGAAGATTTGAAATCTAAAAATTTACATATAAATAAAAAATTATGATGTCTTAATACTAATTTTTTGGGCCAAAACATCTAACTTCTAAACTTTACACTATTTTAGCTTTTAATGGCTTATATGTAAATGCATAAGAATGGAAGGATGTGTTTGTAAATCTCTTCATTTTTTTCCCCCTTATAATCATGTGTTAGGTGGAAGCTACGTTGATTGGATACCGGGTGTATTCCTTTCACATTGGCCGCACCAAGAAATGAACTTTTTTACAAGACGGGCCAAAAGCACTTGAGGACAAGCGTTGCCAGTCACTTGGTAATTAACTAATTGTACATCTGCACCCAAAAAAGTTAAACTTGTTAATTAGTATCAGTCACATCTCGGCAAATACCAAAGCTTGCACGAGTTTATATTGCTTAAATGGGAGCTATTTGTGGCTTTTCGTTGTTTTAAAGTTTTTGGAATTTTTTTTGCACTGCTCGAGTTAAAATGACTTAATTATTATTATTATTATTGAAAAAGAAGGTTTATAATGAAAATTGTTGAATTGGTTTAGGGTGTCAGGCCCCATAATGTCTCTTAGTTAACATAAATTGGGAATAGAATAAGCTACCTAGGCCCAATTTTATACATAGACCTCTCAGGGAGTATGCCAACCTAACATAGAGGGAATTCATATTAGTATCGATAGCCCAATCGTATTAGTCAACTCTTTCGAACTCGAACCAGCTATCATCCAAATGGTTCATAACAATCAGTTTGGAGGATCACCTATAAAAGACCATAACATTCACTTACTTAGTTTCTTCGAATTATGTGTTACATTCAGGTATAATGATGTGTTCAACGATATTGTTTGACTATGGATTTTCTTTTTCTCACTTAGGTATAAAGCCAAGATAGCTCCAAAATACTATTCTAAAGCTTTTAAGTCGATCATCACATCTGAACGATCAACGATGACTTAAGTGGAGGTGATCAGCTGCAGGATGCATGCATTTATGATTCCTTCAAGCATGACCATGCGACCACTCTATATGGCCTTGACCTCATCTTTAATATGGATCAATTCCTCTTTGGCTTAAGTCTTCCTCTCTGTCATTATCTGTGGCTATCTTCAACTACTATGAAGTCATTCCCGTTCAGATTTTGCTTAACTCTATTATTGATATTATGACTTTTGTCAATTTTTGCCACCAATCGGAAATTATCTGATCGAAGGAGCTCCACGTTTCTAATCTCATTTTGGTTCAGTTCAGAAGGATATGTTCAGTTTGCCTCTCTTAGTAGGTTCTGACTACTAAGGATGAAAAATAAGGCGAATGACTGGAAAGTTTGGTTCTACATCAGTTGTTCTCCCTCGCGAGTAATAAGGAGTGCTTGGAGTTGTCTTTTAAGTTTTGTATTTAGATTGGAGTTTTATAAATATGTTTTGTTTTGTTATCCCCAAACTTCTTGAGTAGTTTTCTTTCTTTCTCCTTGCAATATGAAGTAATTAAGTAAGTGGTTTTGATTTTGTTTAAAACTTCTTTTATTCCTAAAAATTGTGATGATATATTTATTGATCCTTCATTTACTTTATAAATTTGTCATTTGTATTATCAAAACCTGTTGAGGAACTTATTGACCCGAAAGGGCTAAAATTTCACGACTTGTAAGTATCACATTATACCTTGGAAAGAGTAGTTGCGATCGTCCGAAGGGGGTGTAAATAAATAGGGAGATAAGATTTGATGGACGTAGAATTGATGTTTCTAGAGTGACAGGCTAGATTTTTTTATCAATTTGGTTTAGAGATTGGAACTAATGGTCACAGATAGGTCCTATAGAGAGGGTATAATGGGTAATTTAGGAGTGAGAAACTAGAACCTAATCAGCACTACTATACATGTCGACACCAACTTTAGATTAGTCAATGCTTATTGCACATTTCGAAAGAAGTAAAGAATATGTATGCTTTTATTTGTCACAATACATCATTAAAGTTTCTAAACAATTATGAAACCCTACACTGATTATGAATTATTGATAAGGAGAAAGTCACTTTTTTATATATTGTCTAAGTCATTACATTTATTTTTACTTGCATGTTATAGAATTTAGTAAACTTAATTTTTATCTTCACATAGTTGTTGTAATCTTAAGTAAAGTTTTCTTAAAGTCAAAATTCATGTATTTCATTTCATTGTCTTCTTGTTTTAGGCTTCCTCGTAGGATCAAAACTAGAATTTTTTTAAGGAAAACTCTATATTAATTGAGATGATACATATACTTGTGTAGTATCCCTAGTGAGAAAACTATTTCATTAATTTTTATCATATTACATTTGTCTCATTAGTTGCTTAATATAATTTGAATCAAGTTTTTAACATATTAAGGAACATAAATATATGCATAATTGCGGGTCGGGTTTGTAACTTAGGAAAAAATTTTCTTTTTCTTTGTGAACACTTGTAAAGAAATGTATAGGAAATTATTAACGAACATACTTATAGAAAATTCTTTGTAAATTTTTAAACATGATATAAAGTAATGTTATTGATCAGTTTCCACCTTAGTTTTTTGAGTTTTACTTTTATCGAACATTTTATTTTTCTTGTAGCAGATACTTGTGTTGGTTGAGGGATCAAATTTTTAAAGATTCTTTTCATTAGTTTTATTGGGTTAGTGCTTGCCTCAAGTCTTACCATCCTATGTCTCGGTTGTTCGGTTAGGTCGTCGCCTTCGACAGGTCGCACCGTATGCTAGGGATATTAAGCGGATCTCGCAACCTTTGCGGAGGTAATTGTCGAGATTTGTTCTTTGGGGTGATTTGTATGCTACCCACCTCGAATCTTATCACTAATGGATATAGAATCGTTGCTAGATTTTGACCTGCTTGAGCTAGGAGACATAAGTTCTTATGATGCATGAGCGTTGTGAGTTGATTCTTTACATTTTTTGTTGATCTTAAGTTCATCATCGTTGTCCATCAATTTTAGCTAATTTTACCGATCAGACGTTTATTTGTCACTATTGGTATTGAAAAATCATTACCGATTGGATGTTATGTGTCATTATTGGTTTTTCCGCTCTGGTGAAACCATCATTTATGAGTCAATTTGAGTTCCCGAGTGTCGGTTGGACTTTGTCGATCCCTTCTTTGAATTTCTCGAGTTTCCTGAGTGTCGGTCGAAACTGGGATTATTTGTATAATTTGTGAAATCTGGTTTAACACTTTTTTATTATAATTAATAATATAATATAAGGTTTGGGACAAGAACATATTCATTTTTACTCATCAAGATATAATTTTTTTTTTAAAGAAAAAATTTCTTTAAGTTGTCTCAGCTCCATGTTCGAGGTACCCATTTCCTTATGTAGGCCTTCAACTTGTATGCCTCAGGTGTGACCCGTTTGTCGATGATGAAGGACTTAATGCACATTCAGTCGAGCTTTCCCGTATCTCATCATCACGTGGCTAAGTCATCCTCAAGATATCTCCCTGTTGGATCATCAGTGCACCATAAGTCTCTGGAGAGTAGGGTTACTAGAAGTAGAAGGAATATCTCTACTCTTAGTTCCATATCTCCATCCAACATGAGATTCACAAGTTTTAATATTTGCAGGTCCAATAGATTTTAGAGGTTCAATCCTCTCCTCATTCATTCCAAAATCAACTCCTGCCTATTCACATAATGTGAAGATCAGAGCAGGGTGTGCTAATCCACCAGTAGTCTCACCCAAAGTAATAGAACGAGTGTTTATATAAATAATAGAGCCTACATCTATCATTTTCATCTGTCGGATACAAAAGTTTAGGATGGCTCTATCATTTGTAACCTCACTATGATGATTTGTTGGTATCATTCTAGCAGATATAAAGTAGTGTCAGACCTTAGATACTACATTTAACATAGAAAGAGGGAAGATTACCTTAACATTTTTTTTCACCTTCCAAGCTCCTCTTCCATCAATAAGAAAAGAAATAACTTCTTCTAAGGCCTCATTTGTAGCAGAAAATGATTTATACTGACAGCTATATACGTCCTCCAACTGATAAAATTCATTATTTCATCTTGGAGTGAATTCTACCATTTTTTCATGAAAAAAAATGTAGTCCTCAGAAGTTTCCTTAAAGTTGGCATAGAACTCCATCACTATACTAATTATAGTCTCGGCAGTAAAGTAACAAAAATTCTCTCACTGCCGAGCAATGATTAATCTTTCGACTTTTCGACCCGAATTTTTAAATGCTTGATCTGAATAACTTTTTTAGTTGCAGGCAGACTATTGAAACAAATGTTAGCCTTGTAGTTAACAAACTTTCGAACATCAAAATCCACTTTTCTCTTTCCCTTGCTCATTCTAGGTGTCATGGTAATCTAAGAAAAATTTGAAAATCCAAATAAATTCTGAAAATCGCAATGTGGAACATTCTAAACTTAAATCTACTAATTAAGAGACCTTCACGAAAGGATTTTCTCAAAATCTTCCAAAAAGATTCAAAATTTCGGACCTCGACAATGTAAGATAAATCCATGGTGAAAATCAAAAATTTTGAGTTCAAAGTGTAGCTCTTATCGAGAGAAGATGAAATCCGAACTTTTGTTGCCTTCAAATCGCCTCAAATCCAAGCACTAGTAAACCTTAGGTGCACAAACCGGAGGTTGAAGGTGATCGAAGCGGTAAAAATGGTGCAAATCGCAAAATTCAAAAGTTCTGGGCACTTTCAAGTCGAGGGCGCTGTCGGCGTCCATGCTGGCGTCGTCGGCGCCAGTGCTAAAAATTTTATAATTTTCAATTTTTGCAATCTCAATTTTCTTTCAATTAACTCCAAAGTCTAATTAGTCTTTTTAAACACTAATATTCATCCTAAAATAATTCACAAACAACACCAAACTAACTTTTATATATGAAAATCCAAATTCTTACAAACACACATTTCTAATCACACTCACACATACATATAACAAACTAAATTATAATTCAGCGTCAAAATCAAGTCACAACATCAGCACGCTGACACAAAATTATACACACAATTAAAATTATAAGAGTTTTAAAGCAAAGTAAATCCTACACAATCACATTAAAAACATAATTAAATTAAAATAATAGAGAGTCCAACTTCTTCAATTACTCTGCTTCATCTTCAATACTTTCTTCTCCTTTAATATCTCCCATAGATTGGTATTAGATATACAAATTGTAGAAAGGTCGGTACGGGAATTGATCAGTCAAATTTTCATCGATCCATCAATTTTTCTTGAACATCAGCAGCAAACTTGCTTCAATTGTTACAGTATGATCGAAGTTCTCCTTCATCCTCCAATTTAAGTGATAAAAAAGGTAGTTAAGATTTTTTTTTACATTTATAATTCTCTGATGTTCTTTTTTATTTTCTTCATTTTCTTCCCCAAAATTATTCAACTTCTAATAGTATAGGGCATTAATGGTGTTGAAGCATGTGATGAATGATTCAAGATAATATCCAATGTTTCATTTTCATTCCCAATATAGTTTTCATTAATCAGAATCATGGGCTCCCAGGGTAATAATACTTTCTCCCAACTTTCATATGGCACTTGGGATTGATTGCATAGTAAGAAAATTGTAGAAGGATGCCCCAGTTCATATATAGGTCCATTCATAATAATACTCATAATATATTTGAAAATAATTGATCCCACATCAATGGGCTTTTCCATTTGAATGCAATAGTTTAAAATTGCACTTTTTTTGTAACTCTACTAATTTTCATGGCAGGGAGTAATTTTGCATAGATGAAGAAATTTCATTGTTTAGATATTAGATTAAGCAGTGAAGCAGAGAACTAACTTATCTCTCATCTCTGATTTCCTCATTATCATTTTCATCCGTCAGAAATTGATATACATCTTGCATCATATCTCTCATTGGGATAAAATTTGTATAATGATAGATTGACACGCTTTCTATCATATATGAATCATTAAATCGAGACATAGTAAATGATACATCCTTACCTCGAACGAAGACAACTCCTTAGGTAATTTCATGTAAGTTAGCATAGAATTTCTTTACCACTGATACAATAACTGCAGCGGTAGTGTAACATAGAACTTCCCAACGTCTCTATACTATATTTTTTTCAATCTGTGAACTTGGATTACTCAATTCATGATTGATAAAATTTCTCTCCTTGATAAGTTTCTTTTTCGTGATGAATTTGTCGTATAATCTCTGCGCGTCAAAACTGATAAACTTTCTTCTATTAAAAACTCCATACCTTAAAGTAATTCTAGAATTGGAAGCCATGGGTTTTGAAATTTAGAAGTTTCTGGTCGTCCAATGCAGTTTTCAGACCTTTAAAAACACATCTAGGAGGTTACTTCAGAGTGAAATCCCGCCAAAGTCCTCCAAAGTCATCCTGAACCGCAGGAACTACTCGAGACGTTGTTGACACTCCCGATGGTGCTGTCGACGCTCTTGATGGCGTTGACAGAGCCCATTCTAGTGTCATCGGCACAAGAGGCCAATGTTGTGTCACTTCTTTTTTTTTGTTTAATTCAATTCCAAAATTTCTTCCAATACTAATATTTGTTTTAATTTATGATATATAAAATTGGGTAGGATTCAAAAATATTATTATTTTCTGTTATATAAAACACTTATCAAACAAAATAGTAAGATATATATATATATATATATATATATATATATATATATATATATA
>JXCR01061962.1:14380-54234 GCA_002079205.1 Phalaenopsis hybrid cultivar | reverse complement strand
AGTTTTATATAAGAAGCGAACAAGGCTATGTATTTGAAAAACAAATAGATTAAAGAAGATTCAACCAGAGTTCTTCAACACCGTCCACTCAATCAGATCTATATTTCAAATGATCCAAGTGAGACAAATGAAAAACCAAAATTTGTTCCACCAGAAGGAGAATGGAATTAAGTTCTAAGTTTAGTGTTTGTTTGTGTTAGGCATTGTGATGTTAGTATTAAGTTTATTTTAAGTGTTTTTAATGTTAAGTTTTTTTAATGTTTGAAGTTTGTGCTTAGGATATATCTCATCCAAGACTCTTTAGACTGAGAAAGTATGTATCACAAGTGTTTTTATTTGTTTGTGAATTAATATAAGTGTTTGTTTTTGTATAAAATTTTGTGTTATTTTGTGTTGAATTGAATTAGTGAAAAATTTNGTATGTATCACAAGTGTTTTTATTTGTTTGTGAATTAATATAAGTGTTTGTTTTTGTATAAAATTTTGTGTTGAATTGAATTAGTGAAAAATTCGTGAATTTTGAGAAAGAGGAGAGTTGAAGGGGAAGAAAATAGTTATTAAAGATTTATAAGACCATTTAGGGGTGGTTGACTTGGGCTAGATGTGCATTTCACTTAAAAGTCAAAAATATCAAAATTCATGCACTGGCACCTAAGCGCAAAAATCTTATGCTTAAGCGCTAGATAACCCGAGACTAGGCGCCTAAGTGCCAAACCAATTGCGCTTCGCGAACGGTGAAGTTGAAAATTAACCCGAAAAATGCCATTTTGACCCCCCGAACNATATCAAAATTCATGCACTGGCACCTAAGCGCAAAAATCTTATGCTTAAGCGCTAGATAACCCGAGACTAGGTGCCTAAGTGCCAAACCAATTGCGCTACGCGAACGGTGAAGTTGAAAATTAACCCGAAAAATGCCATTTTTGAACCCCGAAGTCGTCTTCTTCCCATTGAGTTCGCGAGTGTGGAGTTAGGGCTTCTTCTATAGTGAAGATTTCATTGGGGAATCAAGCTAAATTTGCTAGATTTGATCTTCTTGTGGTAAGAGCTTCACTTCTATGTAAATTTGTTTTATTTTCACCATGTAGTTTGAGCACATTAGAGATTTGACCGAAAATCACTATTCATGGTGAAAATTTGAAAAAAACCTATGGAAAATACATAGAAATGGTAGTTTAAGCTTTTAGAAATTTAGTTTAGTGATTTAGTTTTGAATTTAGGATTTATTGTAAATTTTGAAGTTCCATTTCGATTCAAGAAAGTTCATTAACTCGAAAGCTTAAGACAGGTATACCAAAGCACTGCAATCGAGAAAATTAATTCATGAGAGATGTTTCAAAAGTTCGGGTGGAGCAGTAGAAGATTTAATAGTTCACTGATAGTGGGAATTATTTTGTTATTTTTCTACTGTAGCTGTAATTTCTGTTGTCCGGGAGTTTTACGCTAATCTCTCNAAAAAAACCTATGGAAAATACATAGAAATGGTAGTTTAAGCTTTTAGAAATTTAGTTTAGTGATTTAGTTTTTAATTTAGGATTTATTGTGAATTTTGAAGTCCCATTTCGATTCAAGAAAGTTTATTAGCTCGAAAGCTTAAGACAGGTATACCAAAGCACTGCAATCGAGAAAATTAATTCATGAGAGATGTTTCAAAAGTTCGGCTGGAGCAGTAGAAGATTTAATAGTTCACTGATAGTGGGAATTATTTTGTTATTTTTTTACTGTAGCCATAATTTCTGTTGTCTGGGAGTTTTACGCTAATCTCTTTGAAGCTGAAGAAGATCAGGTCATGGTTCAAGGAAAATCAGTGTCTTTCTCCCATGAGGTAATAAATATGTTTTGTCAGCTGCCCCCTAGTGTATTATGTTTTTATTCGACTTATAATCTGACTGAGGAAAATTTGGATGAGATCATATCATCATTGACCGCGGGAAGAAGATTTTGGAAGATACCAATGAAAGAAGGGTCAATTTCTCTACATCAAAGTTAGATGCCACATCAAAGGTGTTACACAACTTTATTTTAGCTCCTTTTCTCCCAACCAACCACCTCAGTGAAGTTAACAGAGATAGAGCTACCTTGAACTATTGCATTCATCAATTTAAGCCGATTGATTGATTTATCATACTATCATTAGTCTACTACAACAACCACTACTGTAGGTTTGGGATTCACATCCTTAATCTTTTCCTAATGTGAGCAAGGTGGTGTTTGAGTCGATAGTTCGGAGGAAATATTGTAGCCTCTAAAGCCTATAACGAGCGTTAATGTGAAATCTTATTCACAACATTCGATATTTGGTTGGGAGGAGAATTTTCTAGAAGGTCTAGTGCCACTGCTTCTCATGCTTCTAGTTCACGTGCATTTACATCACAAGGTCAGGCTTTTAGTTCTGATTCGTAGGCTCATTTAATGCAAATGATGTTAGATAACATCAATTATATTGCAGATAAGGTATTAAATTTGGAAAAATTTGTAGAACATACAGATGGTTATATAAGGAGAAACAGTGACTATGAAGAAAAATTTCACTCATCTTTGGAAAACCTTATCATGGGTGACCAAAGTATAGTTTTTCCTTCATATCCACAGTATCCTTCATATGAACCTACTGCTTTTTAGAATAATGATGAGGAGGAGGAGGATTAAATTAAGTAGTTTAGATTTTAATTGTGAACTTTATGTGGTACAATTGTATTAAACTATTAATTTGTATTATGTTGTACTTATCTAGACTGCTACTATTGTTTGTGTTTTGTTCTGTCAGACACTGTTGTGATGTATTTATGTTATTATGAGTAGTTATATTTTGCTTTTTTTGTGGTAGTGATTATGTTAACTGTGTTGTTTAGTGTATTTTGTTAGTTTGTGTTGAACTTAATCCTAAATATTAGGAAGTTTTATAATATTACAACTTTCACTTAAGAACTTCATGTTTAAAATTTTCAATTTACTACCAGGTATTTTCTTTATGTTATAGTTGAGAATTTATATTAGTGTGTTGTTTGTTTTTTTGTTATCCTCCACTGCATAGAATTCTAATGAATCTCAATATATTAAGCTAAATTAAAATTTGATCAATTAATTTTTACTCATGTTTTTTATTTTTATACTTTTTATATTTAGGATGTTAAAATTCCTATAAGCATGCTATTTTTTATTTTCATTCTTGTATATATATAAATATGATGTTAAAATAATTTATCTTATTAAAAATATAAGTTTGGGGGGATGAAAAACAATTTCTAAAACTTGAATTTTATTTGTTCTCAAATGTGTTACAAATAAATTTGATTTTGGTTTAAAAAAAATGATTATTTATATGAAGTTATATTAGGGAAGTAAAATTTTGAATATAGAAATGAGCAAGAGAATTTAGTTGAAACCTATAGTAATGAAGAAAACTTAAAGTTAAAAATTTTTAGTGTGAAAATGATAAATATTATGTCACTATCTTTAGTAGGAGAAATTATATTTTTGAAAAATATAGAAGGGTTAGACTTTTATTTTCATTACTTCAATTTATTTTATTAAAAATAAATTTCAAAACTTTTATTATATTTTTAAGTAAAAGATATATATCAGAACTTTGCTTTAGGAAAGAAGTGGAATTCAAAATTATTAAAGGTTTATCCAAATATAGAAATCCTCACCTGAAAAAGAAAATAAAAAGAAAATAAAAAGAAAAATAAAAAGGAAAATAGAAGAAAAAGAAAAGAAAAAGTTTTTATCTGAGTTGAACTATTATTTTTTTTTTTGCCTTTCATACTATGTGGTTTTACAAAATTCAAATTTTTGTTTAGGTTCTGAATGTTTTTCATTTTCTCTTTGATTGCTACATACGTAGGGCTTCACTCTTATATTTCCCCCATGTAAGATCTTAATTTTAGGGAAATTTACATAGATAGTGCACAATTTTTATATATTTACATATCTCACATCTCTATTTTCATATTTACATACATTGCACTATTGCCTTAAATCTATAAATGACATTGTATTTTACTTTATGAAAATAAAAATAATTTTCTTGTGATATTAAAGATTTTCATGCTATGAGGATAAATATGAATATTAGGTATGAGGTAAGTAAATACATAAAAACTGTGTGTATATATGTAAATTTCCCAAAAAATAATTATATAGCCAATTTTTTGGTGGCTCGTTTAAGGATTTTGACAAAGAGGATGAAATAAGAGAACCTATTCGTTGTTAGATTTTCCAAGCTCTTAATTTTCTAAAAGTGCAATGACATATGTTCAGCGTTCAATATCATTTTTAAAGGAGTGTGACACCCACACTTAATTATTTCGTCGATTTGTAATCGATAGTAGCTTAATCACATAATGTTGGCGTCACACTCCTAAGAAAATGATGCCAAGAACCTTCTCTTACCATACTAGTACCATCACTATCTACAACTTCAGCTCCATCAAATTTAGCGGAGGGTCACGTTGTTGATGCCAATGAGGCATTGTCCATTAGTAGCAAACCTAAGTTTTGTCTTCTCTTTTAAGTATGATTTTGTATTTACAGTTCTAGTAGTTTGTAAATTGTACTTAATATTATGATAGTACTTTGTTTAAAGTTATATGCACAAATTAATTTCTTTGCGTTGTTGCCAATTTTGTGGCTCAGCAAGGATGTAGTTGAATAATTACTCAGTAGCTGAGATTCTTCAAATTATAGGTGGAAGAGAAAGCAAGCCAAATAAAATATATGTTCTTCAAGCATAATACATGTGGTTACTCACACATACGGATTATAAGAGTGTTAAGAGTTAATTCATGCATTGAGTCTTATTACAAATAAATAACGTGGTAGCCATTTTATTTCATTGACACACCTTTGGGTTGGGAAGAGAGCTCAGCGCTTCCATGTTGCACGTGCACACCCATAAGCGACAGACCAATCTAGATGGAAAATAAATCTCAGACAACCCAAATAGCGCACACCCATAAGACCCGGATAATTTACAAGTTTAATTACTGCGCAATTTAAATAATTACTAAAACTTATTTACCTTCTAACTTTTCTTAGCCATTTTTTTATAAGAGTCCTTACAAAAGCTGAATGGGAGCAAAATCCCTACAGTCAAAAGGCCTAGAATCCTAGGTCATGATCCATCTAAGTATGAGGTGTGGAGGGAGAGTTGGCGGTAAGATGAAAGTGATTAGTCTATGGATTGGGCTTGAGTGCAGGCCTCCTACACTCACTTTACCTCCAGAAGACTTGAGGAAATCACTTCTACCACCCAAGAGGAGAACTTCATAGGTTGATTTCTACATTCACCATTGATATTATGACCAGAATTGTTGCCCTGGTCATCCAAATGAGGTCGCAAATGTAGGCCAGAATGAAATTAGATTTTGATGCATCACGATATCGATCAGAGCAGATAGAAAAATGGCTCTGTGAATGATTTCGAGGAAAAGAATGATGAGAGGACTGAGAAGGGTTAGGGATATTTTTTATATATTTATTTGAAACAATTCAAGCGAGCAACCTACTTTTTGAACAATCTTGTTTTTGATTTGTTTAATTCATTTAATTTTTATCTGTATTTTAGTTCAATAATTGCTTGGATTTGTAAATTTTATTTTATCATTAGAATTGAATGGGTTATGATTACTAGTGTGAAAATTATAATGATAAACAAGGATCTTTAACTTTGTAATGATCACACATCAAAAGCTTTACCAATGTACACAAAACGGAGTCCTCTTTAAATTTCTACATATGTTCAGCATTCAATATCTTCTTTGAAGGAGTGCGACTACATTTAATTTTTTTGTCAATTTGTAATTGATACTAGCAAAATATTACAAAATGTTGGCATCGAACTTCTAAGAAAAGGATATCATGCGCCTTCTCCTAACATACTAGTATCATCACTAGCTATGACTGCAGCTCCATCTAATGTAGCAGAGGCCTTCTCCTAACATACTAGTATCATCACTAGCTATGACTGCAGCTCCATCTAATGTAGCAGAGGATCATATTGTTGATGCCAATTAAGGCATCGACCATTAGTAGCAGGTTATGTCTTCTGTTTAGACTGTGATTTTGTATTTGCACTAATTAATTTTTTCGCCTTTTTTCCAAGTTTGCAAGTCGGTGAAGATGCAATTTGCTCACTGCTCAGCTGTAGGTGGAGAGCAAGCCAAACATTGACAAATTAAAAATGCTCTGTGAAAGCATGAGGACCTCCAATTATACATGTGATTACTCCCCACACAGGGTATATAAAAGGAGACTACTAAGAGAGTTCATGCATTAAATCTTATTACAAATTAAAAATGTGCTAAAAAACTTATTACATTGGCACTCTTAAGTTGGGAGTAGAGCCTAGCGCTTCGAAGTTACAAAGTTAATTCATGCACTGAATCTTATTACAAATTAAAAAAGTGCTAAAAAATGTATAATATTGACAAGAGTTGGGAAGCTCCAGCGCTTCCAAGTCGCACCCAGAAGTAAAAGTTGAACTAATCTAGATGGACAAGTAATCTCAGATGACCGAGACAGTGCTCAACCATAAGCAGCAGTCAGACCAGCCTCTGTGAACCATTCATCTCATTCTACTGATATAATTTACAAGATTAATTACTACACAATTTAAATAATTATAAAAACTTCTTTACTCTATTCTTTGCCATTTTATTTTTAATAAAGGAAAAGTTGAAGGTGAGCCGATCCCCTACAGTTAAAAGGTCTTAGATAGGATCCCAGGTATTGATCCATCGAAGTACTAGCCATCTAAGTATGAGATGCGGAGTGAGACACTCCAAGGTAGAGTAGAAACTGGAGGCCTCTTAAAATTTCTGCATTACTAGAAAAGAAGTGGGCGGAGTGTAATGATCATGCTTAAAAGCTTTCACAAAACAAATCTGACTAATAAGGCCAGTAGGATGACATTATCATTAGGAATAATCCCTAGAGAACATTGATAGTGAACATTTAATGGCATAAAAGCACAAATGCAAAATGTACCATAACAGAAGTTTGAATTGTCGAAATTAAACCAGTAAAGTATCTTTTGATGGATTTTAAAAGAATGATTAAATTAATATTATCGTTTTCTAGTGTAACAATTTCCAAATATGTACCGCTAAATGAAGATATTTTCCCAGTATGGATTGATTCAAAAATAGTTTTAAGGCCCGAGAAAATAAAAAAAAGGAAAAATAGTATATAAACTATTGACTGTTTTAATGAAACTTTGCAAATCTGCTGCTTGATTAAAATATATATCTAGATTTCAAAGACATGGTGTGGTGAATGTTTTATATTATGGAGAAAATGTGTTACTGATGCTTAATTCTGTCAATATCTTAAAAACTCAGAAAAACGATCAATGGACTGCCCACAGATCCATTCCAGAAAACAATAATTCGTTAAGAAAAGCAAATTTCATCTATTTATTTAATGATAATTCAAACTAAAACACATCCACTTAATATCTTAATGCATGAAATTACACAACCATCAAAGCTTGAGCATATTATTACAATAAAAGCAGTCCAAAGCAAACATAACTAGATCAAGATTAATTTCAAATGGCACTCCAAACGATAAAGAGGCCCAGTAGCTTTTATTTCTGCTCTCCAAGGCCTAAAGTGTTCTTGACAGCTTCTGTTGTTCCCTGCGCCGCACTCTTCACTTTATCCCCAGCCTGTTTGCGACAGATTAAGGACATGGAACAAATGCAGTAGAATTTAAATAAAATCTTAAGTCTAAGTAAATAGATATATACCTGTTGCAGATAGCTACCAGCATTATCCTTCCCCTCTACTGCATGATCCTTTGCTGCCTGAGCAGTCTCTACAGTCTTGTCTTTAGCTCCTGTAGCGGCATCAGAAGCCTTTCCTGCCAAGTTACCTGCTTTCTCCTGCAGCACCGAATCATGTTCTGATTTGAGGCTAAAGGAAATTTAGGATTTGTTTAGGGCAGCTTATACATTTTAAAATAAAAAGTTTATCCTGCGCCCGTGGGTCAACTACAGGATTCAACCCGTAGCCAACATTTAGTATAAAAATATAACCACAATTTCAGATAAGCAAACAGAACATGCAATACAAATGATACTATGACATTCTCAAAAATGCCCCACAGTTGTAAACTGACCCAAACGGCCCGTAATTACTCATTCCGAGTATGAAGAGGAGATACCTGAGTTTGTCCTTTGGCCTCTCCAGCATGGTAGGCAGCTTTATCCTCAGTCGACATTGTTACTAATTTCTTAAGATTCTTGCTCTCTACACTAAGAAGAAAAGGTTTGGATGGAATGATGGAGCACGGAGCCGATTTTATAGGCTGTGAAGTGTAATGTATGAGTGACACGTATGTAATGCTGCATGGATACGTTGACACGTGCGTGGGCACCTGTCAAGTGGGTAGAAGAAATAGTCAGCAAATCAACAGATATACTATTTAATTTCCTTATGAAAACATTTCTATCTTATCCCATGAGGCTAAGTTGTATTATCAACTGGGAGGTGGCAAGTAAAGGCCGAGGCATGTGAACGAGCTCCATCCGCGTCTTTAGAGCAATTAATTCGCTCAACGACAATATGAAAAAGAAATAATAAAAAATGCGTTCTGATTTAATCGTGAGAAAGATTTGAAGGGGTAGATGGATAGGTCGGCTAGCTGGAGGTGAGTCTGCTAAATTTATCACATTTCGGTGGTGCTTTGGCAAATTGATTTAGTCATAGTTAGATTTAGTAAATTCAGATTTGTTAAATTTATCTTTTTGCTGCATTTATTAAACTTGAGTTTTTCATATTTGGCTGGATTTACTAACTCCAACGGATAAATGGTTAGCAAACACCCCCTTCATTAATGATCATCAAGTATTTATTCTAATGACCCAAAAGGTTTTGAAAAAAGTAAAGTGTTTTGATCTTATTTGATGGATGAATTCAATAAGGTTCACATATTATTTTTAACAATAACATACAATTTAGATGAAAGTGCACATATTGGAGTTATAGTTAGATTTAACTTAAATCTGTCACATTAAAATATTATTTTTAAAATTTTGATTTACTAAATCTTTTCATTAATTTCTTCATAAATTTATCTTGATTTTGAATCTAGTAAAACTTATTGATAATAGTATTTTATAAACTTAAATTTATAGGATTTAATTAAATTGCTAAAATTATTCATACAACCCCAGTGTTGCCTAGACTAAGTTCTTTTATAATTTACGGAAGGTGATCGATTCCATAAATTATGTTTCGGAAGATTTGCAGTGGTATATCACAGACAAAAAGTCCCACATCGACTAGGTGTAGGGCTGAAAATTAGTATTTAAGTCCTGAGCTGCCCACCACCCATAAAAGCTCTTTTGAGAGATGACAAGTGGTATCAGAGCAGATTAATGTCTGTCAAGTGTGTGAACTCTCCACGGTCCAGTGGGACCCTCGGTGGAGCCGATCCGTGACGAGGGCGTCAGGCGATTGAGTGGAGGAGAATGTCACAGAGAAAAAGTCCCACAACGGCTAGGTGTAGGACCGAAAAGCAGTATTTAAGTCCTGAGCTGCCCACCACCCCTAAGAGCTCTTGTGGGAGGTGACCGGTAGCACACGTAGACAAAGGAGAAGCAACAATTGCGTGACACCTTGAACTTTTTCGTGAAAAACACTATAGAGATAAAAAATCATGGGGCGTAGCCCTATTGAAATAAATCAATATGTAAGTATATAAATTCACTCTCCTCTTGAATTAGAGTATATGAAATTACAATGTTTATGAATAATGATTGTTTGGTAATAATAGTTGTAATAACCTGTAAAGGTTGTAGTTGATTACTATGGAGGCAGTAGCCTGCCGTGAATGTTATTAACGGTGGTTGTAGCGCTAGCACTTGTCGTAGAGCATGTAGTCGAAAGTCATAGATATAGTTAGTCATGTAGGTCGTAGATGGTTGTTTCAGGAGTATCAGTTGATCATGAATGTTGTAGTGGACAGCTGCGGGAGTTGTGAGTCACGTAGATCTTACTTGATCACATAGGTTGTAGTTGTGAACAGTGATAATGATCGTAGGCCATAAATGTTAGAGTTGGGAGTTACATGAGATATGGTCCACGTAAGCCATAATTGGTTGAGTAGATTATAGTGTGGCACTATAAAAAAAAAATATTTTTAGCAGCATTATTTAGTGATCTGCCCCAAGTATGTGTGTCACAATGATGTAAGTTTTCGTATTCTCCTCAAAAACTTGATCCACTCCTTAGTAAATTGATTGAGTCCTTAAAATTAGATATTTTTACATATTGGGGTTCCTCATGCAAGCTTATATATCGTTTCAGTAATATAGGGCTCAAATGAGTCTGAAATATTGATCCCACAAGGAAGTGGGGTAGTTAATTCTATAGGTGAAGTTCTATTCTACTACTTTTAGGTCCTAATTTGGAATGCCGATTACTACTATTTTTCTAACTACTCCTAAATCTCAGCACTAAGTATAAATATAAATCTAACTAGAATAATGGGTTCGGTGGAAATTAATATATAAAGGCTACCTTTCTCTTGCGATTGCATAAATGGAAATGTAGGATAGGATAATAAGAATCTAATGTGGCTAGTGACAATAGTAGCAAGAATCCAGGTTACCCTCTTCCGAGTGTGTAACAAAGTTTATTTTAACTCAGTAAATGTTTCTTCCTATCAGCCTAGAAACTCCTATGTTAAATCCCCTCAAAACTTTTCTCCCTAACTATTTGCATTGTCTTATGACCTACTTTTCCTTCACCCGTAAGTTCAATGTGGTTCTTACTAGTTGATAAAGTCATAGCCCTCCTAGATCTTTATGGGTTCACAGTAGATTTTAACACATCAATAGATCAGATTGATAAATAAATTAAGAATGAAGTAAAAACAATCACATTGAGATTACAATATTAGTTCTATAGTACTCAATATCCTACAAATTCTACCTATTTATCACAAAAGAAAAGTGCAAGAATTCTACTCACAAAACATGTTTAACAAAATAAGAAAATTCATTAAATCAAAGAAATCTATTAAATATGTGTTTACAATAAATACAAGAAAATAAAGAGCACAATTCTTAGCTTTTTCTTCTGAAAAATAAATGAAAATCCCTCCAACAAAGCCTCATACTATTCCTTGCAATGCTGATATGATTCCCTTACAGGATTCACTCAATTTCCCTCTCCAATATATCCCAAAAAGATAAAAATCTACAGTTCCTACTGCATCTTGGATAATTCCAGGACTTAAAAATGCCAAAAATTCCCTTCTCCAAGCGTTAAAATCCATCAAATATATCCTAAAGTTGTGGTTCAGCAACTGCAGAAAACGGTCTTGCCTTGGCGCCCTGAACTTGGCTCTTAGGTGTCGCCTTCTCGGTTGGACGTGCTGAGTTATGGTGTCTAGGCGCCTAATCCACCTAAAAATAACATGTTTTTAGTATATGTTTCATGTTCATTTTATGTCTATTTTTGATGATATTGCACTTTAAATAAAGATATTTTGTATTTTTTTGGTTCTAGGTATATGGAATGGACATTTGACGAAAATAAGGACAAAATAGAGAAAAAATGGATATTTTTGTATGGCGCCATCGCACCAGTAGATGCACTGAATGGGCGCTATAGCGCCAGTAACCAACTTTCTATATTATTCATTAAATTTGACCGAATTTTGAAGGGGTGCTTGAATTGACCCTTGATGATTTTTAGTTATCTATTAATAGGGCTAAATTTTGGATGAAAAGAGAGTGCTTTTAGAGTCTTCGTGAAGTCATTTTGTGTAATTTGGGAGGGGTCGGTTGAGTCTAGTGTGTGTGTGAGAGAGAGAGAGTGAGGGTCTTTATTTTAAGTAATAGTTTGGAGATTGGCTGCAAGGAAACTTCAGGATTTTCTTGGGGAGAAGATAGAAAGATAAGTATCTTGTATTTGTGTTTAAGTATTTGTTGTAAGACTTGGATTTTAATATAAATTATGTGTTTTTATTTTATTTTCATGAATTCTTAGTAGTTCTCTTTCTTTTGACTTGCATATTGGAATTAGTTTTGTGGGATGAGAATGATTTAAAGATCTTTTTTTATTTGTAAAATGTTGTGATGATATTTTCACCGGTTTTTTTTTGACTTTGCAAACTTATCATTTGTATCATTAAAATCTGTTGAGAAACATAATGACCCTGGAGGGCTCTGATTTCACAAACTAGTGAGTATCACATTTCATCTTGGGCAGAGTCATTGCGATCACTTGAGGGGAGTGATAAATAAATATCAAAATTTTAAATACTTCATAAAATAGGCCACCAAGAAATCCACAAGCAAAAAAAAAAAATTATTAGGTCACACCAACACAGAGAATTCAGGTACAGAGTAGACAAATTGACCCTTAATAAAACCAAAGCCAACTATAAATTCTGAACAAACAATAGTTCACAATTTTTTTCCTCTCTAACCTTCCATACAAGAAATAACCTTAGGGACCAAAGCCATCATTCAGCGATAAAGCAGCCAACTGATCAGAGGGCACGTTACCTAATTGTTATTGTTGTTGTTGCTGTTGCTGGGCAACATTTCTCAGAACTTCCATGGCTTCAGCAACTTTGGCTTTCAGAGCATCAGATGATTCCAACAAATGCAGCACCTCAGTTTGGTCCATTTCCAGCAGCATTCCCGTCACTTTCGCCATATAGTCACGTTCCAGTTTCTCGACGAGCGGGTAAAGGCTTTCACCCAGCATCATTGTTTGCTGCTCAGGTGCAGCTTTTGTGAGAGCATAAGTCAATGTATCGATGGGAATAGGTTGCGATAAGGTGGTGTCTCTGATGGGCATGTCGCCCATGTCGTAAGGGACGGAGAGTATATATATATATATATATATATATATATATATATGACAAAAATATGGTTGTTCATTTTAGTCTCAAAAATTTTAAGTGTCAATTTTGTATGTTAACTTAAGTGTTCATTTGTAGGCATGTGGGACAAAGTGGTTGGATAAGTTTGTAAACTTTGTTTTTTATCTACTTCATTTTAATGCATTTAGCGCACCCTTCCATTTTATTTTGACATGAACATTTTTTTTGAAAGGTAAATATCCAAATTAAACTCTGGATTTCAATAATTTCAAGTTATTTTATTTCACAAACTTCTTTAAAGAACAAAAAATTGGATTCAATTAATGGTTTGAAATCAATGTATTATAGAATTGAGGTTAGTCGCTTCGCTTCAAACTTTCATTGATATTTAATGAAGTTTAGATACATTCTTTTTAGTTATTTGTAGATTAACAAGGTACAAGGGCTTCAAGGAAGGACATAAAAGGATTCTCGTTTCTACTAATTTGGTTGGGAGATATTGAGCATGTAAACATCATGATCAACTATTAGATGCCTGATTCTGCAGACACTTACTTGCTCAAAGTATAATTTTTTCTGAGGTTCAGCCTAATTATTCATGGTTTTTTTTCTGATAATTTTCTAAGGAACTGACAGATTGTTACGTTGTGTGGTTTTTATAAGGCTTTCTGTTAGGCCTGCAATTGCTGATGTTAAACCAGAAGATCCACCTAACAATAAAAAAATTGACAGAACAACCCTTAAGGCTGCGATTGTTCTGCCTCCTGCTATTTCTGATGTTTTTGGATTGTTTGCCCAAACAAAAGGGTTTTTTTTTCAAAATTTTTATTTAGTTTTGTTTATGTGGTTTTGGCATTCAAAATTTAAGTCTGAGTTTTTACTTACATAACCCATAGTTGGTTAGTTGGTTGTTGTCTTAAGCTTTACATTGCCTATGCGAGCACCTGTTGGTTTGTGATAAGCTTTGCCAATCATCTCAAATTTTGTAGGTTAAACCTTGTTGTTTTTTATATTGTTTTTCCCCAAATTAAAGTCAGGTGATACAAATGGAGCTTTTCTTCATTTTGGGAACCATCAATATTAGGATTGTAAATGGCATGCAGGTATCCTCTTCTACTTTCTTTTTGGCATTCTTTATTTTTTTCTTTTTTATTTGTTTTTAATTCATGTGAGGGGGGATTCTTTTTTATAAAAGTTAGTAGTATGATCCCGACTGTTTATATGCAACAGTATAATAATGTCTTCAATTATATTTTTTACTTATATTTCCTTATTTTGCAACAGCACCAAAATCTTGATCCTGAAGAAAATAAGAATTTAACTCTTTAATTTATATATATATTGGGATACTACGCAAGTATACATATCATTATCAAGTAATATAAGACTTTTTTATTAAGTCCCGAATATCGATACTATGGGGAAATTAGTAATATGCACAATCAATCAACAAACTTCTTTTTTAAAAAGACAATTACTTAAACTATAAATAATTTAACAGTAATTAAAATTCAAATCTTCTTGGTATTTCTGATATTTTGCAAAATAGTAACAACTTCTAAATATAATTTGAGTTTATGTAAAAGAAAAACAAAGAATATGAAAATATATTTCTCCTTATCATGAATCAGTAATAAGTATAGGAATTCTGTTGTGAAAGTATGCAAATTGTGTTGTGTTAAAAAGATAACTAAAGTTTTTGTAGAAGAAAAGTACTTAATATGAAAATATCTTTCTTCTTATGATGAATCAATAATAAGTATAGGAATTCTGTTGTGGAAGTATGCAAATTGTGTTGTGCCAAATGAGAGCAATAATATTTTTTACCTTTACTAAATGCTATAAAGAACATTGGCTAATTTAAAGTTTGAATAGTTCTGAAGACCGGCTAGGCAGGGCAGCACGGGACGTATTTTCAGATGTCCTTGTTTGTCAATGATGAATCTGTGTAGTTTTTAAATTATTTTCATGATGGTTTAAAATTTGGAGAGTGCATGGGTAAACACAAATAACATTAATGTAACTCATTGTGTCTTTCGTTTGTATGAAATTTGTTCTTTTGCACCACATTTGATGGTTCCCCACTCTAAAATCCAGTTTTGATAAAAACTATGGCTCCAAACAGCTTATCAAGCATCTCATTGGTAAGTTGGATTGAAAAATGATGGGGTATAGTTGCTATACAAAGTTTGTTTTGCTGTGATTGAACTTGTTTACTTCATGTGACCAAGGTGGATGCAAATACAGTTTTGAAGAAACCCTTCATCTCAATCATAACAAAAGCATTGCTTCTGTTTGTTTGTCATCATTCTTGTTGCCAATTTTTTTATTGATAAAAATGATTAAGGTGTTGTCATTTTAAGGCATATCATATCAGTGGGATTTTTTTAAAGATGTTTGGCTACTTTACCTGTGCATGAGAAGGTGTACTCACTTTTTAAGGTGGTATTTTTAATTTGATATGAAAGATTTGGGTGGCATAAATGTAAAAAAGTATTGTTTAGGTGTGAGATATGTAAATATATAGGAAAGAAAGAACATTCTTTCAATTTCTACCAAACATTCATCTAACATTATCAGAATGAAGTGGAATCAGAATTTGATATGGCTACAAATGGCAGTATTTGATATTTCAGTTTTAGTAACATTGTCTTTCTCAAAATTTTTTGAAATGACAGCATTTGATATTTCAATTTTAGTAACATTGTTGTTACAAATGACAGTATTTGATATTTTTTGAAACATTTGGACTGTTTGGAAACTGATTTGGAAGCATCATGGACGGTCACTTATAAGCAATTTGTGAGTTCCTGGGGCTTTTTTAAATGGAAGCATCATGGACGGTCACAAATTTTAAATCGAAGCATCTAAAATATGTAAGCAATCTATATGTAGCTTGGATGGCCCCATGCTATGTATGTAGCTTGGATGGCAACCGCTACTATGGTATGGTTATGTATGGGGCTTTTGCTGATATTGGTGTCTTTCTGATGGCCACAAAAGTGAATTATGGGTGTATATGTGAGTTCATGGGGCTTTTTCCAATGGAAATGAACATGATAGTGATGCAATATCATGTTCATCACTTCTGCTCTTCTATCGACCTGTCCCTGTTCAAAGCATACATATTGAATGCAAATCTTTGGGTTTTAATGTGTCACGGCTCTGTTTATGGCCCATTTAGGGTGTGTTGGATTCAATGTTGGCTGAAAGTTTTTTTCCCTGTTTTCCCTCAGATGGATGGTTTAAATTTTGGTTCTTTTGAAATCAAACTAATGCTTTTTTAAATATTTTTGTCTGCAATTTCTGTAAATAGACGAGGTTGATATGTGCAATGAGTTTCTGATATCAGTGGCCGAAATTCCTTAGTGAAATGGTCAATCACGCCTTTGAAATTAGAATTCTCTGTTTCAGTGGCAAAAAACTTGATTTTTGGTTTAAGAAATGTATAATTTACAGGAACATGGACTGTCAATGAGTTATATGTTTCAGTGGCAAAAAGATTGCTTTTTGATTTAAGAAATGTATAATTGACAGGCATACTTAAGAGTTATTAATGTTAGTTTTGGCTTGGGTATATTGTTTTATGCTGGTTAATAACGTCACATCTTATATGGTGGATAACGGTGAAGCAATTTGGATGGCCACATAAATTTGTTGTCGGCAACCGATGTCTCCACACTTGGGTAAGTTTACTTTTTATATTTCCTCAATTTTTGGACTGAATTTTATTTTTAATAACTGCAGAACGATGAGTTCCAAACATTTAGGAAAGTCCGAAAAAGTGATGTGTCATTGCGGACTACCATCCTTGCTATTCACATCACGCCAAACTCATAGCTTCGGGAGGCAGTTTTACAGGTGCCCGCGGTGGGGACAAGGACCAGAAGACTGCAAATTCTTCAGGTGGGCCGACAGTGCAACTATTTCTATGATATCTCAATTGGACACAACTGCTAGGAGTTCGACAGTACCACAACGGGAGACCACTACATATGGTTCAAGTTCTTCCGTGTCTATCGCACCCCAGTCGGACAGGTTTGCTCGGGATTTTGAGGTATCAAAACCGGGCAACATTCGTCGTGATGTGATTTTATATTTTAAAGTCAATATTGTCATATTTTTCCTTGTCATTTTAACATGTTATTTTTTCTTTTTTTTGCGATCTTATTATAATCCATATTAGTGTGTAAATATGTATTTTACTTTCGTATATGTCACTGTGCTTATTTGATGTAATCAAAACTTTTTTAAGTTATATAAATATTATTAAAATTTTTTGCATTTTCATTTCTTCACATTTGAGAAAATAACATTCTGCTACACAGATTAATCATTCAACTAAAAAAATTTGTAAATAAGCAGTTTACAAAACGCACTAACCAAACAGCTAAACAATTTATTCAAAACAGGGGCAGAATGGTCAATTTTACATAATCAGCTGTTTTCCAGACGCACTAACCAAACAGCCGGACAACTTATCCGGATCAGCTGGTTATCAGCAGATTATCATGATAAGCTGCTTATCAGCAGAAGCTGAATAAGCTGCAGCTGCCCCACACAGACCCTTAGTTTATGTGAGATGATACATTTGGAAGTTTCCTTCAATTTGGAACCATCACTCTTGGGATTATAAATGGCATGCAGGAATTGTCTTTTACTTTATTTTTGGCACCTTTTATTTTTTAATATATTTTTAATTCATGTGAGAGGCGATTCATTTTTAGAAAAGTTAGTAATACAGGAATTTTTTATGACTCTAAATATAGAGATATGTAAGAAACTTAGGTGACTCGGTGCAGCTCAACAACTTCAAAAAGGTGCTGAGGAACTTCTACCATCTTCTTTTCTTGCAGGCTTGTCATCTGGTATGATTATGTCGTCCATCTTCCAGGGTAATGTTTTTTTAGCAATTTTAGTTGTTAAGAATATGAAAATTCTACAGCAAAAAATTGGTATTGGTTTCCTATGTCCCTTTTGCCTGACCAATTGTTCATCTTCTCATTTTTGATTTTCTCAAAGACCGATTCGTGCTTTGTAGAAAAATTATCTAGCAAGTGTGACATTTCTTACCAGCTTAAATTGTGCATCTCTTTCTTTTTTTTAAACATGGTGCTTAAGATATGATTTTTTTGTGCAAGAAGCAATTTTTCTTTGTCTTTATTGTTGCTTACAAATAATGTTGAAGATTTAACTTCAAAATTTCAACTTTACCATGAATTCTGCCTTGTTTTGAATTTTGCATTATGTTTACAGAGTGTTAATTTTCATTAGTTTTGTTTTATCAATTTTTCATCATGGCTAAATATTAATTGCAGCACTGTAATTCATAAGCGCTTGGGCTGCTTTTTTTTCCAGGTTGACCACAACCTCTAAAACACAACATTAACTTGCATGAGCTTTAACTCCAAAACATGCATGATTATGTTTTGCCAATGCAGAGAGTGAGGATGTACATCACGCAATTTGGAAAGAGAAATTTAAACCACAAACCAATCAACTCAAAATTGGAATTCATTATTCCAGAAATCTTACAAGAAATAGACATGCTCTTTGTGGGAATTAAAAGGGAACCTGCAGGTCTCTTTAGAGTTAAGGATTACATCACAACAATAAAAATGCTACTATAAATATGAGATTATAAGCCCAAAATCGATTAAGAAAATATAAAAATGTTACTTCGAATGGACAATCATTAACATTTAATAACAGGAAAAATTCTTATGTATTTACATTTCTAACACACAAATTTTGATATTTACATTCATAAGGCCTTAGTGTCATAAACTTAAGCATGAAAAAATGTATTCATTTTAAAAAGATAGTGATGGTAGTATTTTTATATGATATTAAAGATTTGAGTAGAATGTATCTAAATATAGATTTTTGGTATTAGATATGTAAATACTTAAGAAATGTTGGTTATGAATATAAATGCTTCTTACTAACTTACCAGTTCAGCTATTCAGCAAACGCAACGTGGAACATATTATCTTGGCATCAGCTTTAATAAGCTCGCAACTATTCATCTTTACTTTTAAAATCCCATGGTTTAGCAAAAAAAATAATGAATATATTTTAATTACTATAAAGAAAGCAAATCTAACAACGGAAGCTCAAATCTAAAAAAGTTAGTAAAATAGAAGTGAAAAATAAAACATAAATAATGGGGATAAAATTAGTCTTTTATTAGCTATAATCGCGCGACATGGTGAGGGTTCAATGCTGAAGGCGATGGTTTTGAGTGAAACTAAGATCAGTGGCTATAGGGGCGAAAGTTGTGATGCCTTACCCATCTTTTGACTTATATAATTGTGAAGAGATGATATTAAAGAGGGAGGAATAAGGTAGTCACATAGCTCTTCTGAAAAGGAAGGAAACAAAGCACATGAAGAATTAAAAGAAAGGAGCATCACAGATGATCGTTCAGGAGGTAGACAAGAAATGATCATGTGATTATCATGATTAAAAGGAGAAGATGTCGGAGGAGAAGGATTGTACTATCCACTTGATTTTTAGTCAGCAATTATAGATGAAAAAAGGTGTGAAAGGAAAGATGTCAATTCTTATTTTTAAGTGCTTCCAATGGTTAAGTACTCTAGTGTTGGGAGAGGTGTGAATAAATTGCGGAAATTGATTCAAGTGATATGAAGTAAAACTTTGAACAAAAGAGTATAAAACAAGAAAAAAAAACACACACAAAACATGAGATTTAACATCGAAAAACACAAAAATTAAAAAAGTCATGGAGCCACACCATGCCGAGAAATTCACCAAGGAGAAAATAAGGATAATTGTACAAATTGCATCACACGCAAGACTCTCCAAATTTTAGAAAACCTCAGGATGCTCCTCTCCTTAGCATAAGAAAAATCAAAATTGCATACTCTCTAATCAGCAAAACATAAACTTTAATTAGAGGATGACTCAAATTCAATTATGGGTGTTGGGGTGTTAGAGCTGTATTAGGATTGTCGTAGTGTTCTACTCTCAAGTTCTGCAATCTAGATCAGGCATTGCGGTGCCATCTTCCGAGCACTGGGCACTAGGTTCAGAAAAAAATTTTGCCCCTAAATCCAATGCAGGGGCAACACCCTCCCGTACCCCCCGACAAACTCACTGACAAGCTTGATTGATGAAACATAGGGTTTTGAGTGAACAATTGATCAAAACAATTAGGCTCCACATAATAACAATCTCTCACTTCGAGGTTAATTTGAGTGAAACTTACTTCACCAAAACTGCAACGTTTTCATAGTTCCAAACTGTATTGTGACTCATCCCAGCCTTAACTTTCCAAAACTTCAATTCAAGCTAAGCATAGCTTCAATTTCTCAATTTTCATCAACTTAGAGGGTGTTTGGCTGCTTCTTTGATTTAAGTTAAGTAATATTTACTAAATAACAAATGAAGGAAGATATGAAACAAGCCATTCTCTTAAATCCTATTTGAGATCGGACTTAGTAAATTTGGGATTACTATCATGCCAAAGAAACTTCTAGATTTTGCCGACAGTGGACTTAGAGACATCAAATTTATGTTCAGTGGATTTATGTTAAATCCATATGTTAATAAGTCGAAAAGTAGCATACCAAGCACCATCTTAGTGAATACATATACAAGCTTTCATAACAAAAGGAAAGTCAAGCAAGAAAATTCATATAGAAGAAGAATACGAGGGAATTTAAATAAAGTTTTGAGCGGGAAGGTGATTAAATAATACAAAATCTATCTAGCAAAACTGTAAATTAAGAGGAGGGTGATATACAATGCCAGATAATTAACATAATAATATCATCGAGCAACTCAAAGGTACTTTTGACAGTGTAAATGGCATTTATTAATATTGTTATGTTTGCAAATTTTATTTTTACTAGATGACCAGCTAAGTTGAGAGAATGTGGCTTAAATTATTGGTATAGGAAGGATAATGTTTATGATTTTGATTTGCATAAGTTGCTGATTTTTTACTCTTTTCTGATTTTACCTTAGTGCTTAGGTCAAGAAGACATCAACGAATTAATTATTTTTGTTGACACTCTACTTGTCAACATTTTTAATGAGTATAAAAACTTAAAATTGAAACGTATATATCAAGAGGGCATAAATCCAAAAAATATTATAAATTCTAAGGAAAAACCTTATTTATAGTACTTTGTATTTTTTTTAGCTTGCTTCCTTGATCTTCCTTCATTTTTTTTTCGGTCGATGGTCCATCATTCTTCATCCAGAAATTTAATGTAATAGGGATTTAATCCTCGACAAAAAATTTCAAAAATTTTTACCAATTAAACTACCGAGTGCCATCTTAATTTCTATCTTTATATATGATATATTAATCTTTTCTTGGATATTTTTTTCGTTCTATGTTTAGCAGTTGATCCTTTCACTCCCTAAATGCAGGCCTGAAGATATTGTTGATACTCCATAGTGGACTAGGAGATGGTGCTGACAATACTAAGTTTGATGATATGCAGAAGTCTACTACAACATGAAAAAGAACAATTAAATCTATTATTAAAAATATAATTGTGCCTAACTTTCAACCAAAACTGTGTTAAGGTAATTTTAAAATTACTGTGTATATGAGAGCATTTGCTAGTTTTCCTCTGTTATAACTTCTTTTGTTTATAATGGCTCTTGAACTTGCTGTTTAATATCCAAGTTACAATTGCTCTATTTTTTAGTTCATTTTTTGTTGGGCCCTCTCTGTCTCCATCGATTCAACCTTTGTCTCCTACTAGTTAACTATTAAAAAAAATAATAAAATTAATTGAATTAAAAAAAGGTAACTACTTCCTATTGCTTTCTAAACACCACTCATGAACTTCTACAAGATAGCTCATAAAGAAATCCTTCTCTTCACGGTTCACAGGTTTGAACTCCCCATTTCCGCTTGCCTTGGAAAATCACAATTCCTAGCCTACTCTTCTTGTTGAACCCAGAAGTGTCCAGAAATTACACCTAATGAATGGAGCACGTAGAGCAAATGAGGGAGTAGAGAAAGAATAGTAGAAGTCCAGTGTATATAGTCTTTTTTTCATAAAATGGCATCCTATTTATATGTATAGGAGGCATGTTACATAATTACTTTTAGGCTCTTTCCTATGTATGGAAATGTAGGGTCATCGTGGGCAACTACAAGGTACATTTAATTAGGTTAATTTACAATTAGCAACGACATGACTCCAATTTGCTTAACCCCTACATGTCCGCTCAGTGATGATAGGCCAAATCACTTGAAGATTATATGAAGGTTTCTTGATGGGGTGTTCCCATGGCTTCTTCTCAATTTATGGTTTGTTCGCCTTGTCTGGCAATTGATGACATCTTACAATCAGCCCACCCTTTTAGAATCTTTCATTTGGATCACACTTAGAGAATCTTTCAATCAGCCTCCACCTAGTCGGCTCGCTGACTAAGTGAATGATTTGACAGTGCCGCTTGACGGTCTCCTGGCTTCGACATTATTTTTTTTTGAAAAATCAACTTTGTTTGTTGACTATTTTTGTTACATATTGATTGAGGAACCATTTCATTTGCTACATGCCTCAACCTTTCATCAAGATCCATGCTGCTATAATATGGCCATACATATCTAGTTCCCCAAATTTATTAATTTCTTAAAGTAATGGCTGTGACAGACTAAAATCTACAATTTGGTCTAGATGTTTGGAAACTAAAGCGTGGTGTTAGCTCTCAGGTGAGGGGAAGTGGAAACTCTAGAGTGAGAGCTAGCATCTTCCCAACCTAACCACGGGTTTAGGGACTAAACTCTAAATTAGCCAAAGTTTTTTATGCACTCGAGAGAGTGTTAATAATAGAATTGCTCCTATTTATCACAATACCTTAATTGTATTTAAAATTATTTTCCTAAACTAATTATAAATTCATTGCATGGGGAATGTTGTTTTATAGAAATTTGAAATCATCATACATTAGTTTAGAGTAGCAGTAACTTTACATTTTTAAAATCTTTTTAGTAGGCTTGCATTTACATTTTGCATTTGCTTTGCGTACTTAGCATCCTTTTAATTATATAAAATTAGATAATACATAAGACTTGCACTCATTTTCTATATAAGTTTATTGCAATTAAAAGAAGGTTTTATTAAAGTCAATTTTATAAGAGTTTTGCCTGTCTTCGTAGGATCGATACTAGGTTTTCAAAGAAAATCCTATATTCTTTAAAATGATACATATACTTGCATAGTATCTCTATTGTGTAAACCATTTTTACCATCTTTATATACTATCTAATTTTGCACACTAGCCGATGAATATAAATTGGGACAAGCTTTTGGTCACATTTCTGCACTTAAATAATTGTGTAATTGCAGGTGATACACCAAAATAATATGTTATTTAAAGTATATATTTTATGTTTATATTTTGTGATATTGCACTTTAAAGAAGGTTATTTTCATGTTTTTGTTGCATGTATATAAATTTTAGGTATTTGGAGCAAAAGAAGCAAAAATGACAAAATTTGGAGCCAAAACAACGAATTTTAAGAAATTGGCGTAAGATGCGCCAGATTGGCCAACATACAGAGAACTGGCGTAAGATGCGCCAAAACCCAGAACGACGCCGTCTTTAGCAAATTGGTGTAAAATGTGCCAGAGATGACGTTTTGCGGATTAAGGCAGTTCAAGACAAATTTTGTGTGAATTTTTAAAGGGACACTTGTTCTAAACACCCCTTCGAGTGATTCAATGCATCTAGAGACTTTTGAAGGTTCTTTATGAAGGGATATGTCTCTTAGATCAATGGAAATGTCTTTTGAATTCAATAGAGTTGACTTTTGGATAGAATTTTGGATAGAATTTTGAATTCTTTTTGGAGGGAGACAACCTTTAATAAAAGAGAGGGAAGTCTAGGGCTTGGGAGGAGTTAGACTGGCATGTAAAGGGGGGCGACAAGAAGAGATAAAGAGAGAGAGAAAGTTAAGGGCTTGGAGATTTTCTTCAAGGATTATAAGAGGCGAGAGATGGTGAGAGATTTCTTCTTCATTACACTTATAAGAGAGAAAGGCTTGGAGAGAACTTTTATGGATTTACTTGGGAATGATTGTGAGATAAGTTATGTCTTTTATTTCCTTAATTTTGTAAACTTGTTTTTATATATGAAATCTGTGTTGTATCGTATCCTTCTCATGAATTCTGAGTTGTCTTCTTTATCTTTCTCCCTACTTTGAGATATGGTTTTGTGAAGAATTGTTTTTGTTCTATATTATTTTTAATGTCAATAATTTGTGATGATTTGAACTCCAATCTTCATTTACTTTTTGATCTGGCTAATTGAAATGTTAAAATGTGTTGAGAAACATATGTTTCAAAAGGGCTATGATTTCTACAACATTGGGAGAATCACATTTGCTTTCATGGGAGAGTATTTCATCTGTGGGGTTGAGTGCAAATAAATAGGGAAATATACTTTGTTGGATGATGAATTGGAGACGTTAAGGTGACATATTAAAATCTCCAATTTATTCCAGTTGATTGGAAACTGATGCGAGATTGTTATCCCTTAGGTGGTGGAGTAGTGAGAGCTCTGGAGTGGCAGTCGGTTTCCTCCCAGCTTAACCACAAAATTAAGGACCAAACTCTGAATTAGTCAATGTTTTTTATGCTCTCGGAAGAGAATAAATANTAGCATTTAGTTTAGTTAACTTTGTCTTTCAACTGCATTTTAATTAGCATTCACTTGTTACTTAATATTTAATTTTGCACTTTACTTTTTGTAGATTTAAAAATTACACTTTACATTATAATCTTAATAATTTACTTATAGGCATTTCCAACTTCCCTGTGGGATTGATATCTAAGACTACATTAGAGCCTTTTATTACTTGAGTGATACATATACTTGTGTTATTTTTAAAGGGTATGTGGCAGTTTAAAGATTTTTAAAAGATAAAACTATTTTCACTGAAGTTATTTTTGTTGGGATTAATTTGCATATTTGTTATTGTATTTGCGGTGTGTATTTTATAATATTGAAGAATATTTGCAAAATTAACACTCTAAATTCACCAACATCAAGTTTTTGACACCGTTGCCGGAGAAGTAACAGAGATATAGTAAGTTATTTTATAATTTATTATATTTTTATTAATAAAAAACTAAAAAAAGTGTTTGTAGTATAGTTTGAATATTTTCTTATTTAAGAGAGTTTTCTTATGTTAAATTACTTGTTATGTTTGTTTATGTATAATGTAAGATTTGAAATTTAGTACCTTACGATTCTGAGTTTGAAAGACTTGTTAGAAAAATTGTAAAACAACAAAAAAAGATAGATCATATTAGCACAATGGCTTGCAATTTAAGTAATGCTGAAAATGAAAAAGAACATCATCAGAGACCTTTAGGAAGCTATACTAATCTTACAATAGATGAAATTCATTTGAGTACACAAAACTATGTTGTAGCTGCCACTTCATTTGAGCTTAAACCTGCCATTATCTAAATTATACAAAACAATCAGTTTGGGGGAACACTAACTGAAGATCCTAATTTACACCTTGCTAGTTCTCTAAAATTGTGTGCTTCTTTTAAATATGGAGTGTCGAATGATGTCGTCAGACTTAGACTTTTTCTTTTTTCACTAAGGGATAAAAATAAGATGTGGTTAAACTTATTAGCAACTGGATCTTAAATTTGATTCTTATTTAAATGAATAGAGATTCAGAAATCTTAAATTTGATTACAAAATACTCTTAGACTTAGAATTTGAATATATGTTATTAAATATTTTTTCTTAAATTTTATTATTTTATTTATTAAACTAAAGTATAGGAGTTATAATCTCTATCCTAAGTCATATGCTTTTATGTATTAAAAGTGTCACTTCAGGGCAAGTAACATTTAAGTTTCGGGAATTTTGATACACGAAAATAATATGTTGTTTAAAGTATATATTTTATGCTTATTTTTAATGATATTACACTTAAAGAAGGGTATTTTCAT
The DNA here is from genome assembly GCA_002079205.1 of Phalaenopsis hybrid cultivar. Classification (NCBI taxonomy): domain Eukaryota; kingdom Viridiplantae; phylum Streptophyta; class Magnoliopsida; order Asparagales; family Orchidaceae; genus Phalaenopsis; species Phalaenopsis hybrid cultivar. Next base: position 28,417 of record JXCR01061962.1, on the reverse strand, counting down.
GTTTTTTTTTGTAGGTATATCAATTTTAGGTATTTGAAGCAAAAGTAGCAAAAAAGATGAAATTTGGAGCCAAAACAGCGAAGTTTGGGAAACTAATGCAAGATGCGCCAACATATAGAGAACTGGCGCAAGATGCATTTGATTGGTGAACGATGCGCTAGAACCTAGAACAGTATGGTCTTCAGCAAACTGGCACAAGATGCGCCATCTGACAGAGAGGCATCGCAGGATGCGCCAGAGATAACTTTTTGAAGATTAAGCCAGTTTAAGACAAATTTGTGCAAATTTTCAAAGGGACACTTGTTTTAAACACCCCTTGGAGTGATTCAATTCATCTATAAACTTTGGAAGGTTCTTTTATGAAGGGATATGTCTTTTAGATCAATGAACATGTCTTTTGGATAGAATTTTGAAGGGAATTTTGAGTTCTTTTTAGAGGGAGGCAACCTTTGATAAAGGAGATGGAAGTCTAAGGCTTGAGAGTTAAAGTGGTGTGTAAAGGGAAGCTCCAAGAAGAGAGAGAGAGAGAGAGAGAGAGAGAGAGAGCTCTCGATTTCAATTATCCACTTTNAGAGAGAGAGAGAGAGAGAGAGAGAGAGAGAGAGAGAGAGAGAGAGAGAGAGAGAGAGAGAGAAACTCAAGGGCATGGAGATTTTCTTCAAGGATTATAAGAGGAGAGGGAATGTGAGAAATTTCTTCTTCATTACACTTCTAAGAGTGAATTGAGAGTGCTTGTAAAGAGATAAAGGCCCGGAGAGAGCTTCTAGGTATTTTCTTAGAAAGGATTGTGAGATAAGTTGTATCTTTTATTTCTTTTGTTTTGTAAACTTGTTTTTATATATGAAATTCGTGTTTTATCATATCATTCTCATGAATTCTGAGTAAAGAAACCTTTTTTGCACCGTTGCCAGGGAGAGTAACGAAACCTTTTTGATTATGGAAATTCTTTATTTTTAATTGTAGAAATATTATATAATAACTGTAATGTCGTTTATATATATGTTCTTAAGTGTGTATTTAAAAAAATGAGAGAGATTTATTTACTATTTAGTTAGTGTATTTTGATTATTTTATCATTTTTATTTAAGAGTATATGCGTAGTGTAGGATCTGAAGGTTTAGTACCTTATGATTCTAAGTTAGAGCAAACTATTAGAAAAATTAGAAAACAAAAATAAATTCACAATTTCCAAGAAATGACAAATACTTTACATAATAATTTAGAAAATCAAATTGATGACAATACCAATACCATTAAGAGATTATGCTAACCCTAATGTAGATAAAATTCATCGAAGTATACAAACTCCTGCAGTAGAAGCTATCACATTTGAATTAAAACCTACTATCATTCAGATGGTAAAAAATAACCAGTTTGGGGAAACTTCATCTGAAGATCCTAATTTATGCCTTGCAAGTTTTCTAAAACTTCATGCCACATTTTAGTATAATGGTGTCTCTAAAGATGCTGTTAGACTTACAATTTTTTCTTTTTCCTTGAGGGATAAAGCTAAAATGTGGTTGAACTCATTAGGACCTGGATCTATTAAAACCTGGAGTGACCTAGCATAAAAATTTTTGGCTAACTATTTTCCATTTTCAATGACTACTAAACTTAGAAATGATATTACAGCTTTTTGTCAGTTTGAAGGGGGAATCAATATACGAGGCTTGGGAGCACTTTAAAGAGCTTCTTAGGAAGTGTCCACATCATTCTTTGCCTAATTGGTTAATAACTCAAACATTTTATAATAGGTTAGTAGGACCTCTTAGTTTGATTATTAATGCTATTGTTGGTGGATTATTAATGTCATAACCTTTCGATGAAGCTATTCTTTAATTGAAGAAATGACTACAAATAATATTCAATGGCCTTCTGAATGGGTAAATTCTAAAATAATAACCAGTGTTCATGATTCTGACGTGCTTTCTATGTTAACATCTCAAGTAGATGCAATATCAAGAAAGTTAGATCAATTCAGAATGAGTTTATCTCAAACACCTCAAGTTATTGAGGAAAATTCATTAGAACAAATGATTGATTCCAGCATTCTTACATATGAGACTTTGTAAACCTAATAACCCCTATTCTAACTAGTATAACCCATGTTTGAAAAATCACCCCAACTTTAATTAGAATAATAATTCTGGTGGTGTTAACTAGTAATGGGGAAACAATCAAGCTAATCTATTGGGAAACTGGAACAAACAGGGTAGTACTAACTATAGACCAACTTATCCTTTTGGATGTAACGGTAACCAACAATTTAAAGAGAAGATGTTATTTATAGAAGAACTAGTGTAATATATGGGTATTCAATTACAAATTCTAGGAGCAACAATTAGAAATATGGAAAAACAACTGGGCAAAATTGCAATGACCTTAATAATGGGCCTCAGTGAAGCCTTCTTAATAATACTCAAATAGTTCCTAAAGACTAAAACAAAAAATAAGTTAAAGTTGTTCAATTAAGAAGTGGAAGAGAATTGGAGACTAGAGTTCAAAAAGAGATTGAAGTTGAGAAAGAGAGTAAAGAAATCAAAAATTCTGATGATGTTATCCCTCAAGACCTTGAAAAATCTATTTCTCCAATAAAGAACAATTTAGAACAACCACCACCTTCATTTCCTCAAAGACTTCAATAACAGAAATTGGATAACAACTTTCAAAGTTTATGGAAACATTTAAGAAGTTAATTATTAATATCTCATTTACTGAAGCTCTGGAATAGATGTCGAGCTATGCAAAGTTTATGAAGGATATTTTTAACTAGAAAATGAAGTTTATACAATGATATCGTTGTCCTCAGTGAAGAGTGTAGTGTAATAATTTAGAAGAAACTTTCTCAGAAAAAAAAGATCATGGTAGTTGTACTTTTCCTTGTGCAATAGAAGATAAATTTTATGGGAAAGATCTATATAATCTACACTTTCCGAAGTTCCCCACCAGAGGATCTCGACCATTTTCTGAACAATGAGCAAAAAGAAGAGGCCATTCAATTATGTGCTAGATCTAGACCTAGAGAGCCTGCAACCTCCTGAGATGTAAGATAGATAGAGATAGTACACCTCTAAAACAAACTTATACAAAGATCTACTTAGAAGGTGATGTTATTATCTGATTAATTTACTGGGCAGACAAAGATGGAAAGAGATGGTAGAAATATTGAGAAATGACTCAAATATTCAAGATGATATCTACTTGAAGTAACAGTCTTTGAGTATGCTTTTTAAAAGGATGATGTAAGAAATCATTTTGGTGAATTCCTATATATATAAAGTCACGTGATGTACATCTTTCAGCAATTAAATGAAAATGACCATGTCACATTTGCTTTCAATTTATGTGTAATTGACTGTGAACACCACTGTATTGAATTTGGCTCGATTTAAGGGATGTTGAACAAAGAATGATACAAATTTAATGATGAATAAATAACAACAAAATAAATTCAAAAGATAAAAGAAAATTGAAATGAACAAACAAGAAATGAAATAAAAATAAGAAAAAAAATCTCTAAAAACTTAAGAAGAAAAATTTCTTTGAAATTCCAACATCATACGACTCATGCACGAGCTTTTCACCATCTCCACAAATTCACATATTCGACAATTCATTTCTCTGCGAGTCTCCACAGATTCTCACTGAATCTCTGAAATCTTTCCATCCTTCTTGAGTTGGAAAGTAGGTATTCGAACTTTCCTCCTTAAGTAAAATTTGAACCTTCAGAAAGATATGAGACCACTTTCGATGGAGTAACACATCTTATTCTCACCTCTTCGAGATCTGTGTGAGGCCACCTTAAATGGAGTAAGGCATCCAATTCTCCTTTTCTCTGAGATCAGTACTCAAATTTTGATTCCCATCGTTCCGAGATAGGTATGAGACCACCTTAAATGGAGTAAGGTGTCCTATTCTCATCTTCTTAAGATCAGTGTGAGGCCACCTTAGATGGAGTAAGGCATCTGATTCTCATTTTTTCTAGGATCAGTACCAAAATTCTGATTCCCACCTTTATGAGATAGGTATGAGACCACTTTAAATGGAGTAAGGCATCATATTTGCACTTCTTCAAGATCGGTGAGAGGCCACCTTAGATGGAGTAAGGCATCCAATTCTCATTTTCTCTGGGATCAGTACCCAAATTTGGATTCCCACCTTTCCCAGATAGGTATAAGACTACCTTAAATTTAGTAAGGCATCCTACTCTCATCTCTTTGAGATCAATATGAGACCACCTTAGATGAAGTAAGGCATCTGATTCTCATAAAAATCCTGAGATAGGTATGAGACCCCCTTAAATGGAGTAAGTCATTGTATTCTCATCTCAGCACTGCTTGTCACCTCTTAGGTTAGATGTGGGTCCCTGAGCTTTCCATCCTAATGTAGCATTCCCTATGTTCTCGCTTTCTCTTAGGTTGGATGCGAGTCTCTGTGCTTTCCTTCCTAATGTAGTGCACTTTTTCTCGATTGGTCTATTGAGTTGGATGTGAGTCCCTGTGCTTTCTATCTCGATCCGGTCTCTTCACTCATTTTTAATTCCTGAAATTTCCTCAAAGTCGAAATTGAAACTAAATTTTCAACTAAATCAAATCAAAATGAAACAAAGAAACTAAATGAATCAAGTAAATATTCATTATGACCATCAGTTTTCCTGATGGTTATCTTCGTAAATTTATAAAATAGCCCTTCGTGAGGATTAAGGAACATGAACTCACTAAATGAATTTAAAATACACTTTTAAATTTGACAATTCAAAGGGACACCTGCTAATCCCCAATTAGAGTTCTTGATTCTTCAGTTTCAATCGAAGGTCCACCTGATACTCCCCAACAAAATCCTTCTTCACTCTTTCTCCGTTTTGTTCTAAGTGTTCTGGCTTGGAACGTTTGTGTTGGTTTTGTTGATCACTTTCTTCAACACCAAAACGTACGATGTGCTTAGTTAGCACACTACACCTATTGGGGGTTTATTTGTTGACCTCAATTTTGGTGTGATCTTTCCTTTTTCTCAGTACTAAGGATCTATCTTAGAAGTCTAGAAATGAAACCCACCTATAAAGAAATTTAAACCACTTCCTTGCTCTCTTTGGAACCACATGGATGGTCTGGAACCTCCAGCACTTGGAAGATTGAGACCAACATGTGAGGATTCAAGGACGAGCCCCCATAGGACTGCCGAACTTAGGAAAACCCTGGGTGGCTAGAGTTTGGTCTCTCACACACTGAAGCACATCACAATTCCCCACTAGTCCTAATACCTTGAACAACACCAATTGAACCTATTTCCTGGGTGGCTAGAGTTTGGTCTCTCACACACTGAAGCACATCACAATTCCCCACTTGTCCTAATACCTTGAAACAACACCAATTGAACCTATTTCCTTTTGCTTTTTTGAAAACTCATTTGGGTGGTCCCCATGCTCTTAGCCCTTTGGCTAGGATAGCTAGGACTCAAATAGGAAGGATCCAAAATGATCTTCCCCTTGGTCTCATGGCTCAAATAAGATAACCATGTGACTGATATCTTCAATGAATTTCATTCCCACCGAAACACCCAATTTTGGCCTTTTAGCTCCAAGCTTCTCCATGATTACCAAAATGCTCTTGGAACCCTAAGTTACCAAAAGTGGCCCAAATCATCAAATTCTCTCCAAGAATCATAGCAAATTACATTAAGCCATCCAAATTAACCGAAACACCACATTCCCCAAAATTCCCAAAATACCGCCAATTTTTCCAAAATTACCAAAATACCTTAATTTCCAAACAATTCCCAAAACCTCCTAAATCATTCTAAAACTCCTCTAAACCAATCTGAACCCCCCAATGGATGAAATTTGAACAAATTTACCAATTTTGAACAAAATACCAATCTTGCCCTTAAAGGCCAAAATTTCCCAAATTTATCATATTTTCCACGATATTCACTTCAAACTCACCCAATTTCAAACCTAAATTGAACATTGACTTTGAAACCCCAATATACACCAATTTGAAGCCCAATTGAACCAACCTCCAAGCCCTAATTTCAATTTTGATCCAAAATCCTTAATTTGACCATACCCCTAAATTCCAATAAATTGAACCCCATAACCAATCCAATTTCCCCAATTTTGAATCCTTAACTTTTCATAACACTCCCCTAAACTAATTTTGAAGCCTAAAATTTTCAAAATACCACCAATTTAACCCTATTTTCCTCAACCATCCATAACCACTTCCTACTGGAATTTTCAGCTTAATAACAAAGAGATTTTCTATCACTCAACCAAACCTTTTTGACCTCACTTTTGGTTGAGGTCTAATTTTTCCTCTTTAATAGCCTAGTGTCTAGCCATAAGAATTTCCTGTTGACTATTCCTAGAGAAATAGAAAAGAACCCTCATTGGAATTCTAAACTCTTCTTGCTCAACTTGAAGTTCCACATATTGGTCCTAACTTCTAGCATTCAATAGGTGGGGTCAATATGGTGGGGCTCAAGGAAAGTTCCCATAGGACTGCTTGACCTTAAGGTCAACCCTCTGATGGTGTGGTCTTGGCTAGTATGACACACACACTTGCACAATACACTTCCACCCACAACCTTAAACCCAAGCCTACCTGGTTTTGATCCCTTGACCTTTGGGAGACTCATGTAGATGGTCCCATAGACCCATTAGCTCTAGGCTAGGGTTCAACTAAGATGTTCATGAAGGACCCAAAGTAGGGAATTCAATTGGTCCATGGCTCAAGTAAGGTGATTGACACTCCAATTTTACCAAAATACCAAACTTAGCCTTTTGACTTCAAACCTACCCAATTTACCAAATTACCATTGAAACCCCAAAATTGGCCAAAAGTCTAAAAATTACCCAAAATACCCAAATTTGTCCAAAAATCATTTCGAACCACCCAAATTATCCAAAACACCCCAAAATTTCCAAAATTACCAAAAAACCCCTTATTTGGCCAAATATACTAAAATACCCTTGATGACTCAAATTGTTCCAAAACCTTCAAAATCACTTCAAATGTCCTGAAAATCAATTTGAAACACTCCATTGAGCTCAATTTAACTAATTTGACCAATTTGGACCAAAAGCCCTAAATTGCCTTTTTGATCAAAAGCCCTAAATTGCCTTTAAAGATCCAATATCCCCAATTTACCCCAAATGTCCATCAATTTAATCCCATTTTTCCCCAATTTTAATTCTAAATTTAAATTCATCATGTCCAAGCTTGATTGAAATCAAATCCAAGCCCATTTGACTCGCATTTGAAGCCAATTTCAATCTAAATCAAAAAGGCCCAATTTGACCCAAAACCAAAAGCTCACTCAATTGAACCTCCAAATCTATCTAATTGCCCCAAATTTGTATCATGAACTCTTTAAAACATTTCCACACATCAAATTAAACCTTCAATTGACCTTGTTTAAGCCTCAATTTCAATCAAAATAAACTTAGACCAAAGCCCCCAATTTCTCCCCAAATTGATCATGTCCCCAAAGTCAACCAAATTGAACCCCATAATCCCAAAATTTCCACTCAATTTATATCCAAAACACTTCATGACAATCCTTAGGACCAATTTGAACCATCAATTGGATCCTAGCCAAACTCTAGCCCAACTCAAACTTAATTCTAACCCAATATACCCAAAATTGACCATGAACCAAAATCCTTCAATTTGAACCTCTAAATCAATTTAAAATCACTCCAATTCTTTTCTAAACTCTTTGTGATAATCATCTACACCAAGTTGCTCAATCAATTGAGCTCAATGTCATGTCTAGCCATTTCTAAACCTAAATCCAAGCCAATTTAACCCAAATTGAACCCATCCACCAAAATTGACCATGCCATGCCAAATTGATCAAATCAAAGCCTCTACAACCACCTTCTAGACCCTAGTGACCAGGCTAGACTCACCTAGCCCACCCTACATGGGCTATGGACCAATGGTCCCTTAATTTAGGGGATTTCATTCCTTTTTTGGCCTAAATCAAAATATCTTTGCCATCATGCCTTACTATTAGTTTTTAACCATCATTAAGCACCCAATGGCCTCCCTGAGCCAAGAAGTGACCTGACTTTGGCCAGCCACCATCTCAGCTAAGGAAATAGCTAGCCCAAGGGAGCCCCAAGTGGCCAAAACCTAAAATTAAACTTTCCTAAGTTGGCTAAGTCCCATTGGCCATTAGAGCCTTTGTTCCCTCCACCTTAGCAAGCTTTAGTACCCAATGCCAGGCCCTGAGCTCCACCACGCAGCCATGGCTATAAATTGAGCTCTCCATTACCAAAGGAGAGTGTGCTTGAAACCTTGGGGAAACTCTGCCAAAATCTCACCAGTGCCTCTCCAAACCTTCCTAAGTTCAATCCTCTTGCTCTCAACCACTCACAACCACTCCATGGATCCAATTTCAGCACTAAAAATTTCCCCGAAACCATGACAAATTTCTTCATAGCTACATAGTGAACCAAACTCCAATTAACTGTGCACTCACCATCCCTTGAGTCAGAGGAGCTGATTTCCCACAAAAGCCCCATCACAGAGAGCCTCTAACCCAGCTCTAGACCAACAACAAAAATCAGCTTTGATCAAAATCATACCTAGACATTTCACCACGACCCAGGAGCTCATCTGGACGTTTGTTGGACCTATTCAAAGCTGCTAAAACCATCTGATTGAGGCCTCCTCTCTTAGATAAAGGTATTGAACCTTAACCCTAAACTGAGCTTAATTTGATTCTGCATACGTATTTACTGTATTTCATGCTTGATCAACCGTATAGATAGGTGCGTCTTGAGTAGATGAAAGTGTAGGAACAAACTTAAGGTGATTTAGTTGAGTCTAGATTGAGATCATAAGGTTTTTGTGTGGATGGATTATGGGTTTGGTCATTTCGTGACGATGAACGAATGTAGTCTGATAGAGCGTGTATCGTTTGAACGGCTGAGATCGCGTTGGACGAGCGGATGGAATGATGAGGTGGGACATGTGGTAGCTGAGCTAGAAGGTGGTGTCAAATAGTGGAGCACCGTGTGGCCGTTCGGAGCCGTCGTAGGTTGAGCTGGATAAGTAGAAAAATCTGGATTTTTCTTATTTATTTAAATGCCAGATCTTTAAATATTTATATCTTTGCATAGAAAATTTTTAAAAATAAATAAAAAAATACCCTCTTAGTCAGTGGATAGGGGAGAATAATGTGGTCCAAAAATAAAAATTATTTGTTTACTCTTTGATTTTTAATTAATTAAATACTCTCTAAGGTATTTTAATTCATTATGACTAAACGTTACTCACCATAGCTTAAAATTTTTAGGGTTTATTCCTCATAAAAGAGGATATGTTCTATGATTTTTACAAGGTTAGAGGACATCTCTATGCTTCTATCCCTAATTTTTAAGCTAAGATGGCTATTTTGGCTTAGTTTAATTACATAAATTGAAATATCACTTGGAAAATTGTGAGATAAATTTTAGTAAGTTTCTTGTGGACGGAGAAGCTTAGGAAAAAAATCATAATGTTTTGAATAATTTTTTACATTTTTTTATTTAATTAAGTGTGTATATCTTGTATTAAAATATGTTAAATAAATATTAATCAAAATATGATAAAATTGATTCCAAATTATGTGTAAAAATCATGTTAACCCACTATAAAATTTAAAAATTATTTGATTAAGTTTGAACACTAAAGTTGATTTTTTAAGAAACATTGTATTCCTTGTGGTTAGGAGAACTATACTAAATACACTTAGAAAAATTATGAAAAGTAGTTTTCTGTGTTCCTTGTGGTTAGGAGAACTTAGGAAAAATAAAAGTTATTTTTTGATAAAATACTTGATTTTTGAGCTATATTTAAAATTAAAAATATTTCAAAAATAATTAAAAATTCAAAAAATATAAAAATATTTCAAAGTGTTCCTGATGGTTCACTGATCACTTAGAAATCATTAAAATTTTTTTTCTAATTTTTCTAAGTTAAAAATAAATTTTAAAAGGCCTAAAAATGTATTTTTCTGTTTTCCTCATTGAAATAATTATAATGAATAAATTAAAAATCATAAAAATATAAATTTATTTCTCTGAGTTCTTTGAACTGAGAGGGTTTTAATAAAAATATAGAAATGATTTCTGTAATTAAATTATTTTTTCTGAGTAATTAAAATATTCTTTTGAAATTAATAAATAATTAATAATTAAAATTTAATTATATGAAATTTTGCTTAAGTATTTATCTAACTTATGGAAACCTCTAATAATTTTTCCATAAAATGAAAACTTTATTTTGACTGATTAAATAAATTAATTTTGAAAATCTTATTTTCTAAATTAAAATGATCATTTAAATTAAACTAAAATTTGAGAACCACATTTTCTCCTCTGATGCTTTAATTAGTCTATGGATAGGGTACTCTAAAATTTTTAAAGTCATTTGAATTATGCTTAATGAGTTATGAGGCGGAAAGCCCCAAGGGTAAAGGGGTAATTTTAGATTTTGATGCCTTAATCACAATTTAGGATTAACCAAGGGAAAAAATGAGTAATTTTGATCCAAATGGATGTGTTTGGATGATTGAAACAGAATGGGTTAAAGGGTCGAAACTAACTTGCCACCTTTCCATAATAAGAATAAAATTATAATATTCTAAATTATCTTGACTTAGAAGTTGACAAAATCAAATGATTCTCAAGTGATGTGCTTAAGTTAGGGAGATGATATTTCACTTATGTTAAGTCCACAATTGATGATGATCTGATCCTTTAATCATGATATACACCACCTAAATTAAAATTCTAACATTTGTTAATCTTTTTTCCGTTAAGAATGTTAGGGGCTTGGTAGTGATCTAGGCTTGTTATTTAAATTCATTTGACGGGATTTATAAAAGAGAAATAACATGATTGATGAGAGACACTTCTAAGTGCTACAAGCCCAACTTTGGTGGTGGGTACAAAAATCTTTAATAACCTAAATTTTCCTTAGGGGCATTCACCCATATAACTTTTAAGTGAAATATCAACTGATTAATTGAGTACTCTGTCCTCGGGATGATTAAAATGTCAAGATTCACCAAGTAGTGGGTAATTTTAATTTGACCTGGGATGATTAATAGAACAATATGATAATTTCAAAATGAACTCAAATGTTTCAAGAGATCTTTAAAGCAGTTCAGAGTCATTCCCCGAACACTTTAGAATCTCTTGGATATTTTGAAGGACAAATTGAACTTACTATATTTTGTTTCAAAGGTAACCATAAATCCTTTAAAATGTCACTAAACATAAAACGTCCCTTTGAATTTAAGGGAGTCCCTCGGAGGAGGTAACTCACGGTTGCTAATGAGATCTTCTCAGTTTAAATGAGTTTCAAAACTCAATTAAGCTAAGCAAATTCAAAAAAAAATAATGATACCAGAATGAAGGAATCATGGGATCCTAACCCGTGTCACTCTAATTAAATTTAAACCCCCTCCCCTTGATTGAACTCTTAACTTGTCATTTAAACCTTTGACTTTAGGACTGCTACTTCGTTGAGGAGCTTGGAGCTAACTCTGGGGCAGCCTTCTGCAACAACAACCTACAACAACACAAGAATCTACAACTGCACATCTTTCTTTAGAATTAAACAACAAGCCATAGGATTTCAAGGTAGTTTGCCTAGTGCGGCATAAATTCCCAAATTTTTCTTTTGTATGACTCTGCTATATAATTAGGCCCTAACTAGTTTTTGGATTCCGAGGTTGTTGTTCATTACAACCTAAATCCTCACATCTTCCAGGCTATTTGTGTGATCGTCTCACGCGAATGTAAGCACTAACTAATAAAATTTACAGGATGAAACATTCAATAATTCTACTCTCCAAAACTAAAGCCAAATAATAGGATAGTTTGGGAAGTCACCGAGGTTCTTCTCAGGATCCATGATATCCCCTAGTTCTTCTTCCTTTGGATTCCATAATAAATGTTCCAAATTTGAGTCATTCCCCTTTCACACCTCTTTGTCCAATCTTTTGAAAAGTCCTATCCTTTGAAATTCTTGAAGACATTATCCCTGATTTTAATCGAGATTTTTTTAGGTGACTTCAGTTATCTAAGTTGTAATAACTATAAGGGCATACCTTTATAGGAAACTTTCAAGAACCCATCTTAATATAAATCCTATTTAATTTTTCGTATTAAATAGGAGAACTTGTTGGTCAACATAAAAAAGTGATTTTTCATAGACTTAAACGAATGCCATAGATTCTTTAGTTTATTTAATCAGGCCTTACCAGTAAGTAGTGTGTCTACCCTTCGGGATATATGCATTACTTGCGGTATTAGGCTCGTTTATTTCAACTACTGAGGATATGAGATCGATCCGATCTTATATTTTAAAATCTAAAATACTACTTTTCCCAAATTATATATACATAAATTAAATTAAATCGGGAGTTAGAATTCCTATTCTGACAATCGACAATTTTCAATTTGGTGACCGACATCATCTGACGACTCTTCTGGGGACTAGTTTCTCTCTTCATTTAAATCAGGGAATATTGTCTTCATACATCAGTAATGTGTCCATGTCCCTTATGGATCAAATTACACTTCTTTTGTTGGCATGTTTCACCCATTTTTTTCTTGGATAAGTACGATCAATTTTGACCTCACTTTTGGTTGATGTCTAGTTTTCCTTCTTAGTGGTCTAGGGTCTAGCCATAAGATTTTCCTGTTGACTATTCCTAGAAAATTAGAAAAGGAACCCTCAACATTAGAAATTATGAAGTCTTCTTTGCTCAACTTTAAGTTCCATATATTGGTCCTAACCTCTAGCACTTAGTAGGCAGGGCCACTATAGAGGGCTCAAGGAGAGTTCTCATAGAATTGTTTGGCAGTAGGGTTGACTCTGAGTGTTGTTCTTGAGCTAGTGCATACACTGTCACTCACTTGCACATTGCACCCCACTCACAACCCTAAACCCAAACTTATTAACCTCGATCCCTTGATCTTTTGGGAGACTCATGTAGATGGTCCACTAGACCCACTAGCCCTAGGCTAGGGCTTAGATAAGACCAATACGTAAAGGACCCAAATGGAGATTCCATTGATTCAAAGCTCAATAAGGTGGTTGGCACCGCAGTTTCACCAAAATACCTAACTTAGCCTTTTGCCCTCAAAATCTACCCAATTTACCAAAACATCCCCAAACCCTAAATTTGACCAAAATTTTCAATTTCACCCAAAATACCCAAATTTGTTCAAAAATCATCTCAAATTATTTGAAACAACCCAAATTGCACAAAACCTCCAAAATTATAAAATACCCCCAAAATTGCCAAAATTACCAAAATACCCTTGGTGGCCCAAACTTTTTCAAAACCTTCAAAATCATTTCAAAAACCCCCAAGAACTCTATTTGACCAATTTGACCCATTTTTACCAAAAGCCCCAAATTGCCCTTAAAGGCCCACTTACCCAAATTCACCCCAAATGTCCACCAATTTGGTTCCAAGCATTCCAAATTTTAATTCTAAAATCCAATTCATCATGAGAAAACTCAATTCAAACCAAATTCCAACCCAATTGACCCATACTTTGAGCCTAATTTCACCCAAATCCAAAACCCCCAATCTTGGCCCAATTTAGCTATGTCTCCAAATGTCACCAAATTGAATGCCAAAATCCTAAAATTGACACCCAATAATGTTGAGAACTCTTCATAACATCCCCCTAAACCATTTTGAACCCTAAATTTGAACTTAGCACAACTCTAGCAAACCTAAACCGAAGTCTAACCCAACATCTCCAAATTGATCAAATGTCCAAAATCCTTCAAAGTGTGCCTCCAAATCATTTCAAAATCACTATAAATCTTTTCTAAATCATTTATGACAAACATCCACACAATATTGATTAATCAATTGAGCCCAATTGCATGGCTAGCCTAACCTAGTGATCCCAATTTTTATATGTAAGGATTTATGAAGTTGACACCACTATAGTGCCAAAAACTTGATCCTGCTATGAAAAGTAAGTTGTGTAATATATATATATATATATATATA
>JXCR01061962.1:0-10923 GCA_002079205.1 Phalaenopsis hybrid cultivar | reverse complement strand
ATATATATCCTACTATTTTGTTTATTAAGTGTTTTATATATTAGGAAATAATAATATTTTTGAATCCTACATAATTTTATATATCATAAATTAAGAAAAATATTGGTATTAGAAGAAAAAATGGAATTGAATTGAACAAAAAAAAGAAGAGACACAATATTGGCCTCTAGCACCGACAACGCCAGAATGGGCGTCGATGACACCCTTCTACACAAGCCATGGTGTCGACAGCGTCATTGGGAGTGTGGACAGTGTTCCGAGCAGTACTTGTGGTTCAGGATGAATTTAGCAGACTTTGGCAGGGTTTCACTGCGAAATAACCACCTAGAGGTGTTTTTAAAAGCCTGAAAACTTCCTTGAACGACCAAGAACTTGCAAATTTTGAAATTCATGGCTTCCAATTCCAGAAATACTTCAAGGTATGGAGTTTTCAATAGAATAAAGTTTATCAATTTTGATGCGTAGAGATTATACGACAAAGTTATCATGAAGAAGAGACTTATCAAGGAGAGAGACTTTGTCAAACATTGATTGAGTAATCCAAGTTCACAGATTGAGAAAATCATAGTACAGAGATGTTGGGAAGTTCTATGCTACATTACCACTGCAGTTGTTTTACCAGTGGTAACGTAATTCTATGCTAACTTACATGGAATTACCTAAGGACTCGTTCTCGTTCGAGGTAATGTTCTATCATTTACTCCACCTCGAATTAATGATTTGTATGTGATAGAAAGTGTGCCAATCATTCATTAAACAAATTTTATCCCAATAAGAGATATGATGCAAGATTTATACCAATTTCTGATGGATGAAAATGATAATTGAGAAATTAGAGATGAGGGATACGTTAGTTTTTCCACTTCACTGATTAATCCAATATCTAAACAATGACATTGCTTTATCTCTGCAAAATTGCTCCTTCCCATGAAGATTAGTAGAGTTACAAAATAAAGTACAATTTTAAACTATTGCATTCAAATGGAGAAGCCCATTGATGTGGGATCAATTATTTTCAAATATATTATGGGAATTATTATGAATGGGCCTATATATGGACTGGGGCATTCTTCTACAATTTTCTTACTTTGCAATCAATCTCAAGTACCATATGAAAGTTGGGAAAAAGTATTATTATTGGGAATGGAAATGAAGCATTGGATATTATCTTGGATCATTCATCACATGCCTCAACACCATTAATGCCCTATACAGTTGGAAGTTCAATAGCTTTATAGAAGAAAATGAAGAAAATCGAAAGGGAACTTCAGAGTATTTTGAATGCAATATAAAATATTAACTACCTTTTTTATCACTTAGATTGGAGGATGAAGGAGAACTTTGATCATACTGGAATAATTGAAGCAGGTTGGTGTAGATGTTCAAGAAAAATGGATGGATCGATGAAAATTCGACTCATCAATTCCCGTACCAACCCTTCTACAATTTGTACATCCATAACCAGTCTGTGGGAGATATTAGAGGAGGAGAAAGTATTGAAGATGAAACAGAGTAATTGAAGAAGTTGGACTCTCTACTATTTTAAATTAATTATGCTTTTAATGTGATTGTGTTGGATTTACTTTGCGTTAGAACACTTATAACTTTAATTATGTGTATAGTTTTGTGTCAGCGTTCTAGTGTTGTGGCTTGATTTCAACGTAAAATTATAAATTAGTTTGCTTTATGTATGTTTGAGTGTGACTAGAAATGTGTATTTGTAAAAATTTGGATTTTCATATATAAAAGTTAGTTTATTGTTGTTTGTGAAATTGCTTGTTTGTGAATTATTTTAGAATGAATATAGTGTTCAAAAAGAATTATTAGACTTTGGAGTGAATTGAAAGAAATTTAAAATTTTGAAAATTGAAAAATATGAAAACCTTGGCACTAGCGGTGACGGCACCAGCATGGGCGCCGACAGCGCCCTCGACCCGAAAGTGCCCAAACCCTTTAAAATTTTGCGATTTGCACAGTAAAAATACAATTTTTACCCCTTTAGTTACCTTCAACCTCTGGTTTGTGCACCTAGGGCTTACTAATGCTTAGATTTGAGGCAATTTGAAGGCAAAAGAATTTTAGATTTCATCTTCTCCCGGTAAGAGCTACACTTTGAACTTAAAAATTTTTGATTTTCACCAAGGATTTATCTTACATTGCCGAGATCCAAAATTTTCAAATTTTGGGAAAATTTTGAGAAAATCTTTTAGTTAAGAACTCTTACTTATAAAGTTCAATGAGTACATGAAAAAGAGGATATGCAAAATATATCTTCAAGTATTGCTCATTGGTAAGGGCTTTGGATGAAATCCACTCACAACAATTAGCAAGAAGAGTAGCTCAATTTTTAGATGAAGGGCTATTAGACCCTGAGGGTCAACGCATGAAGCATGGAGGTAGTGGGTGAATAGCCCATGATAAGATAGGCCTTTCTTCCAAAGGAAGGGCCACCAGATCCAGAGGATCGATGCATAAAGCATGGAAACACGTAGTTGAAGAGTCTACATACAAAGGCCAACAATTCTTTTTAAGGAAGGGCCGCCAAACCTAGAGGGTCGACACATAAAGTGTGAAATCATGTGGGAGAAGAGTCCATGTACGAAGAGGCAAATTAACTTCCGAGGAAGGACTGTCAGATCTAGAAGTTCAATGCATGAATCGCAAAAGTGTTGATCCTTGGGGAGCTCCATTTTGATGATCGGGATCTCTCCCTCATTCTCACCCCCGGCCATGACCTTGGATGTGAGTTTTGTGGGTGTGTATACCCTTCAGTTGCATTGTAGCTTGATTTTTTTTTCTTTTTTCTACTGTGGGTGAAGATCCCACGAGAAGGCAAGTCTTTCTTCCAAAGGAAGGGCCGCCGGACCCAGAGCGTTGAAGCATAAAGCATAATAGGATTGGATGAAGAGCCACGAGAAGATAAGCCTTTATTTAATAAGAAGGGTTGCTGGACCCAGAGAGTTGACACATGAAGCGTGAAATGGTAGCGGGTGAAGAGCCCACAAATCTTCTAGGAGCTTTTCATGCCATTTACAGATTTTTTTATCGGCATTCAAAATTTTTTTATAGAGCTTATTAGAATCTCTTTTTTTTTATCTTTGCCTAAGCCACTACCGAGAATGATTTGGCGTGAGATACCAAATTGATATGGTATAAAGAGCACTCATGTAGGCATCCTAGAATGGCCAGAGATACCATGCAAAATATGAGATTTTGCAAAATTCAGGTCCATGTGGGATTTTCCTTAAGTACTTTTCCCTAGCCCTTGTTCTTTAATTCTTTTCACCCTTATCCTAAATAGGCCTCGTCATTCGTATTTGGGTGTGAAGGAAATGTTTTTGTTTTGGAGATGTCTTTAAATCCACTACTGATTTATCAGTTATCAAATGTCACTTAAACAATTCTCTGAGCATAATATCCTAAGGATCTTATCAAGAGAACTTTGAGATCAGAAAGTTCTTTATAATAAAGTTTCTGATTTTTCCACTCACCTCAAGCTTCTTCTCAGGAATGTTGTGTGGTTTATTTTTTTTTTTTGAAGCCTTTCACATTTTCTTTTTATTTTCCTGAGAATAATTATTTTATGTGAGCTTCTTTTCATTATAAAGCAATTTCTTTTGACTGAAAAATCTCCCGAATAAAGATTCTTGGGATTTTATGACTCATTACTTGTCAAGCTTCTATCGGTCTAGCCGAATGGAAAAGTAAGAGATCTAAATAGTCTCTGAAACTACTCACATCTCAATGACACCCATCTAGTCATTCTGAGGTGTTCTCAGGACTTATGTGAAAGCTCATTAAGGGAAGGGATTCAATCATCGTGACTTAGAATCCCCAAAACCATGAGGATTTGCAAATCCTAAGAAGGTGCATACATTGTCTGGCTTAAGCTCATCCTCGGGATCTATCCTAGATTCAACCTCAAGAATCATCAAAAACGAACCCAAGACAAGATCAACTAAGGGGCGCGATTCCTTTCAGAACCATCTCAATGGCCTCCAAAAATTAGAGTTAGAGCATCAAGAAATACAGAGATATCTCAGTTATATAAGTAGGGTCTAACTGGTAACATTGGATATCGAGGTATCTCAACGAGTCATGGACTGATATATAAGGCTTAAGCGTCCAATCAGTTCAACATGACTATCAACAAGGTGATAAGGATCAATCAAGTTAAACAAAGCATATCCATGAGGTTGGATATGGGAGAGGGGATCAATATCAAAGTGATGCTCCTTCATCAAGAACAAACTAAAAAAGTCGATAAAGTTTGAGATAGGTGAGGCACCCAATCCTAGTCAGGTTCAGAGCAACTAACTAAATCAAATGCTTAGACATGTTGAATGGTCCTAGCAATGAAAAGCACTCATCTAGAGCTTAGCCAAAAGACATAATTTCTCAAATTAAATGAGACACTCTCAAATAGCCTGGGAGATGTGTATCCCAGCTAAGCATGGATTGATAAAGACTAGCAAGGTAGTCTAATCGATACGACATGTCATCAACAAAGAGGTTTTGGGGTGTCCCCTAATCGGAGTATAAATCATCCATTATAGCCTTGCTTAATAAGCAGAAAGAGGAAAGATAAGTGACTCCTCAATGCAAAGGAAAGTAAACACCTCACCGTTAAATGTAGAAAGTCATTTTACATGTAGCGTTGGGATATCAAGAGACGTGGTGGTAAGGATTTGCCTAAACCACTAGGTGTTAACTGAAGTAGAGCAATCAACTTCTATCCTCAAAATAAGGTAAGAATCAATGGGGATGCACCCTGGATCTCCCTTTATCAACATAGGACAAACTTCATCTAGCATCATGAAGAGGAAGCCCCAACATTTTCCTTATGACTTGTGGGAAGGGTGGACACATCAAGTGAGGGCAAAAGTTGCTCCAACAGGATCATAATGACAACTAACACAAAATATGGTACAGTGGCTCTAAGTACCACACCAAGGGTTCCATGCAACACCTCAGAGGGTCTCATGGATTGTATGATTGAAAGCAAATGTCCTGGCCTTATAATGGACTGACAGGCAAACCTCGAGCTCCTACTACAAGGGCCTATAGGATAAGAAAAATAAAGAAGTTTATGGGCCCAGTCATGGTAGAGGAGAATTTGGAATCTCAATAGACGTAGAGACCTATAGCTAAGTCAGCTGCTATAGTTACAACAGTCTGTTCCTATTCCTCTGGACACCCTTACCCAATGTAGGGATAGGCAAGACCTCAGAGAAAACCAGAATGACAGGGGCTGGGATGGTCATTAAACCAGCAAGAACATTTTCTTTCAAAGAGGAAAGTGCTCCTACAATCTTCTAAATCAGAGAACTCATGGTAGTAGCGACAACACTGACTGCAAGGTAAGAACCTGCGCCCTGAGGAGGAATAAACCTCTAAGCAAACCTGACTGGAGCATAATCCACACAACCAAACAGAGGAGAGAAATGATTCTCATTTAATGATATCTCAGCGTCATCCCGGGCTGGAATCGAAATGAGTCGTGGCAGGGACCCTATACACACCGCTAGAGGATGGAAAAGGTGATTCTTAACTGACAGGATTTAGCATCATCCCAGGCCGGAACCAAAACAAGTCGTGGCAGGGAGCCTATCCACATTGCCAGAGGACTGAAAGGGTGATTCTCAGCCGAGGGGATTTAGCATCATCCTAGGCTGGAATCAAAATAAGTCATGGCGGGGACCCGATCCACACCGCTGGAGGACAATACTATAAAAGGTAACTCCATCATTCTTAGATAGTGCAACATATGTGATGATGAAAAACTCCAAAACATGGAAGGACTACGAAAGAGGCTAGAAAGCAGGAAAGAGCATTGCAGCGCATCACCTACTGATACTGGCCTCTTCCTCAAGGGAAGGGTAGTACCGACACGAGCTACTACAATGAGAAAAGTGTCACATACACAACTCCTCCTTTCTAAAGGAGGGCATGCAGCAAGTATTTGATGGGGACGTGATCTGCACAATCGGGAAATTAGCACAACAACTTAATTTAAAGGCCAAAGTTGCCTAATAAATTAGAATCAGAACATGTATATAAACCTGATGCAGGATAAGCTGTTGAGTTTGCAGCAATCTATTCCTAGTCTTCTTGGCCCTCCTGCCTAATCGGGGGATAGGTGGATCCTCAAAGGAACCGGAACAGGAAGAGAGCCGGGACAAAAATCACATCGGTGACAGTAGTGGTAGAACTACTGCTAGCAAAAGACTCACCTGCTTATGGCAGGGAGATCCGTGAGAACACAGAGGTATAGATCTAGAAAAGACCTTCATGTGCTACGGTGCGTCGCTATCGAGCATCAGTCTCTTTTTAAAAGAGAAGCGGGCGCAACACGAGCTACTGCAGCAAAAATAGTTCGATATACATGACTCCCCATTTAAGGGGGAGGACATAGAGCAAATGTCTCAGAGGGTGTAGGAACAACTCAATATGCATGTCTCCCCTTTTAAGGGGGAGGGCACAGAGCAAAACACCTAAGAGGGTGTAGAAACAACTCAATATGTATGACACCTTTTTTTAAGGAGGAGGGCACAGAGCAAAGCACCTAAGAGGGTGTACAAAAACTTAATATGCATGTCTCCCCTTTTAAGGGGGAGGGAACAGAGTCAGCACCTCAGAGGGCGTAGGATACTGTAAGGTAATCCCACAGAAGTGCTCGAAGGAACTGAAAGGTATGACACCTTCAGAAGCACAAAAAATGCTATGGGAGAAGGGAAAGGGTTCCCTAAGCGGCAGTGATTGTATCCATCTTCCTATGCAAAAATAATGCAATTTGGAGAAAAAGAAGCAAAAACGGTGCAATTTAGAGCAAAAATGAGAAAGAAAGAAAATTTTGTCATGGCACATTTCGATATGTCTTTCTAAGATTAATCTCATTTACACTTCCTACAAATTTTGAATGAAATTACACCTTAAAGAAAGGTTGTTTTCATGTTTATTTTGAAGGTTTATCTATTAGGAATGAAATGTAACTAAAATTGGGCAAAATAGAGCTAAAACGGAGCCAAATGGAGCGAAACAGTGGAGCTGCTCCAGAGCGGCACTGATGGCGCCTGAGTGTAGAGAAGTGACAAAAAGTGGCATCGATGGCACCGAGATCAACGCCGACAGCACCCAGGATGGTTATAGACCAATTTTTGGCAGATTTTGATGTTCTAGAAGGCTCCCAAGTGATTCATACACCCTAAGAAGTTATTGAATGCATGTAGACACTTAGAGAAGGCTCTTGAATGAAGAGACATGACTTTTAGATGAATATCTTTGCCTCTTGGGAAAAAGGAGGGAATTTGTGTCTCTTTAAAAAGGAAGGCTTGGTGCCTCACATGTGTGTGGTGTGTGGAGGTTTGTGTGTGTGTGTGAGTGTGTGAGTGTGTTGCAGAGTAAATTCTTGTGTTTGGAGAGGATTTTATTCAAGAATTGTAAGAAGAGAAGGAGGGTGAAAGGTTTCTTCCTCATTACACTTCTAAGAGAGAATTTAGTGTTGATTGTAAAGAGAGAAAGTGCTACAAGGGAACTTCGAGCGATTTGCTTGAGGAGGGTGTCAAAAACTTGTTTTTATGTATAAAATTTGTGTTTTCTTGTATCTTTCTCAAGAGTTATGAGTAGACTTATTTATCTTTCTCCATACTTTGATATATGATGAAA
This sequence comes from Phalaenopsis hybrid cultivar, assembly GCA_002079205.1. Taxonomy (NCBI): domain Eukaryota; kingdom Viridiplantae; phylum Streptophyta; class Magnoliopsida; order Asparagales; family Orchidaceae; genus Phalaenopsis; species Phalaenopsis hybrid cultivar. Next base: position 3,258 of record JXCR01061962.1, on the reverse strand, counting down.
TGACGGGATAATTTAAATGTATCATTTTAAAATATAAAATAAATTGTGATGATTTTTCCACTCCTTTCTTAATTTATTTTTCGATCTGGCCTATTGAAATGTTAAAAACTTTTGCAAAATATATGAACCGGGAAATTGAGTATGTGTTCTACAACAGAGTGAGACTCACATTTAATTGCATGAACAAAAAACTCCTCCATGGAATTAGGTGCAAATAAATAGGGAAATATACATTGTTGGGCGTAGAATTGGAGATGTTAGGGTGACAGACTAAAATCCCCAATTTAGTCTAACTGTATAAGAATTAAAGTGAGCATTAACCTTTATGAGAAGGGCAGTGGGAGCTCTAGAGTGAGAGCCAGTATCCTTCCAGCCTAACCATGGATTTTGGAACTAAACCTGAGATTAGCCAATGATTCTCTATAATACTGAATCAGGGTAGAGAATTAAAATTGTTCCTATTTGGCACAATACAAATTCAAACCATTTATCTTTATCATTAACCAAAGATTCATTGTAGTGGGAATGGTATTTTCTTAAATTTGAACTCTTCATCACAGAATTTTATTTAGTCTTAGTAAATTTAACTTTAAAGTTTAGAAATTAATTTAGTAAACTTAATTTCGTTAGCATATATTAAAACCACTTTAATCAACCTTCTAAACTAATTGCTTATAGTAGTAGATTAGAATTAGGCTAAGGGATTTCTTACCTCGCTTCTTTGTGGGATCGATACTGGGGTTTTTAAAGAAAGCTCTTTATTACTTGAAACGATACGTGCACTTGTGTAGAACCACTAGTGTGTGAACTATTTTATATATTTTATACAACATTTAAATTTTGTACGTTAAATACTTAATATAAATTACGTCAAGTTTTTAACCATATTTTTGAAAGCTAAATTACTGCATAATTTTAGGACAGCTCAAGTTTTTGACCCTATTAGAGGGATTTAAATTGACATAAAACACGCAGAAAAACAACACACACTAGGGGTACATCAAGTTTTTGGCATAGTTATCAGGGAAGCTTCGGTAAGAACTTTAGGAGAATTTTAGTTAAACCTGTAAGACTTAGATTTAGAATTTAAAGTATTATTATGTTATGTATTTAATTATTATGTGTTTATTTTAAATAAAATATAAAATACCAAAAAAAAATTGTTATCTGTCCTATTAGTTAAGTCTTTGGATTTGTATGTGTAGTTCAGGAGTTGCAGACGTAGAATTTTATGACTCAGATTTGGAGAGAACTTTTAGGAGGATGATGAATCAGACAAAACTCCATGAATTTAATGTAGAAATGGTGGATCAACGATATAATGAATATTTAGATTTGAATTATAATGCTAGTAGCATTGAAAGAGTAAATCCAAAGAGTGTGGCAAATTTTCAAGAAGATATTCTTACAATTTTAATTTCTCAAGTTGCATATATTGAGAGGAAGTTAGATCAAAATATAGAAATATATCCTCAAGGAACACTAATTATTGAGGAAAATTCATTTGGACAATAGATTGAAACTGGTCATGAGATACATAATTCTTATTTCGATTATTGCATTCCAGGTTGGGAAAATCATTTAAATTTTAATAAGAATAATAATTTTGGAGAATAAAGCCAATTTTGGGAAGATAATAAATTTAATTAGACATGTAGTTGGAATAATCATGGCTATTATAATAAGGAACTTTCTTTTCCTCATGATTTTAACTTCAAACCCTAGAATAAGGAGAAGGATTTATTAGAAGAGGTTGTCATTCAAATGGAGAGTGAGTTGGAGTGTCAAGGGACCGAAATAAGGAGTATGGAAAACCAATTGGGGTAGATTATTAAACCAATTAATAATCATCCTCAATTTAACTGCAACCTATGAGAAGGAATTAATGTTAGAAGAGGTTGTGATTCAAATGACAAGTGAGTTGGAAAATCAAGTGGTCACACTAAGGAATATAAAAAACCAATTGGGGCAAATTATTAATGCAATTAACAACTACCCTCAGAGATTTTACCTAGTGACCCTGAAATAAACCCTAAAGAGATGAATGATGATCAATATAAAGTTATAGAACTGATATTTAGAAGAGAATTCGAGGATATGTTTCAAATAAACTTTGATTTGAGAGACGAGGATAAGGATATTGAAAAACTAATGGAAGAAATTCCTGAGGAATTAGAAAGATATATAGAAATACCACCTGCACCATTTACTCTGTACCAAGGGGAGGATTTAGAAGCTAACTTGAAAGATAAAAATAATCTAGAAGAATTTGATCCAGAATCTAAATTATCAAGAGAGAATCCGATCAAATTTGGAAGATCATGAAGTATCATATAAAGATCCATTTCTTATAAATTTCAAGGATGATATCAATATGAAAATTGAAAAAATTACTAGAAGAATATTAGATCTAGAAAGAAATATGAGGAACAAGGATATGAATCAATCTAAAATTGAAGAGCTGAAAGAAAAATTTAAATTCGAGGACTTTGTAGAAATCCTTGGATTTGGAAAAGATTGGGTAATTGATCAAGGATTACTTAAATGAAATTTTGATCCAGGTGGAATCATTTGTCGAGCTGACGACGTTAAACAAAACGCTTTATGGGAGGCAACCCATATTTATCAGTGTGGTTTGATTTAGTGTGCTTGAGAGTATGATTGTTAAAGTTGTATTGTGTTTGTTTTAGTATAGATTGATTAGTTTGATTGATGATTGGTAGATGTTTGAATTATTTATGGTTTGATTTTTTTTTGTGTGTCATGAGGGAAGTGCTCTCTTAACTTTATATTATGATTAGACTTGTATGTTCTCTTGTAGTAGCTGGATTGACGAGTCCACTACAGCTCGACTCTCACTTGGACTTGAGTTTTATAAGAGACATCATGAATTTTAACAGTGACAGTTACATCTCAACTTTATTACTTCTTTTCTTTGACCTTTTTTTCATTTGATAGGAGTACCTAACCTATTTGACGAGTAACATGCGGATAATATTACACTATCCTTATAACTGCTAAAGGTGCGTAATTATGGGATATATTGATGTCTGGGTTGGTGCTCGAGAACCAATATATCAGGGATAATCTTATCTATGGGATTAGAATCTATAAAATCATTTATAAGTACCCAATATATCTATGTAGTGATTCCACTAGAAATTGGAAGTAAGTTAGTGAGATGGGATGAGTTAAGGGAAAAATTGACCTCATTTATCATGTGTGTTTGTGTTTGTGTTACAATAATATAAAGATTTG
>JXCR01061959.1:0-11016 GCA_002079205.1 Phalaenopsis hybrid cultivar | reverse complement strand
TAGGATCATTTATTTGACTAGACTTCCAAATTTTAATAATTTAAGGAAATTATAAATTTATCCTTTAATTAACAAAAGTAAGATTGGTTTCTACTAATTAATCCCCCTTTTGGTTTCAATCATCCAAATGAATTATTTAAAATCAGAGGTTACCCATTTCCCTCTTTGAATTAGGCCTAAATGTTAATTAAGGCTAAACTTCCAAAATTACACTTTTGCTGCTAAGACTCTATCACTTCATCATTTGTCAAATTTATTTCAAATAACTTTAAAAACTTTTATATTACCTTACTTATGGGCCAATTAAGACATCAANTAATTAAGGCTAAACTTCCAAAATTACACTTTTGCTGCTAAGACTCTATCACTTCATCATTTGTCAAATTTAATTCAAATAACTTTAAAAACTTTTATATTACCTTACTTATGGGCCAATTAAGACATCAGAGGAGAAAATATGATTTTTCAAAATTTAATTTAATTTACATATTTATTCTAATGCAAAAATAGGCTTTTTCAAAGAAAATTCCATAACTTATATTTTGACTTCCTAGTCTATCCTATGGTTTGGCTTCGGTTTTGAGGAGAAGTTATTTAAGTGTTTCATCCTATGGGTTTTATTTGTTAAGGCTCAAATTTATGTGAAATGATCACTCAAATAGCTTGGAAGATGTGAGGATTTAGGTCGTGACGAACGACAACCTCAGAATCCTAAGATGAGTTAGGGCTTATATTGCACAACATGGTTGTACAAAGGCCTAAAAAGGAGTTGAGGATTTATGTTGCATAAGCAGACAACCTCACAATCTTATGGCTTGGTTATTTAATTCTAGAGAAGGAATAGTTTAGTTGGGGAAGACATATTTTACTGTTAAAGATGGTCGTGCTGCTTATCATGCTAGATCTAAGCTCCTTGCCATGACTAGTTTAAGTTTTTTAGGGTGTCAAGTTATGATGTCAAATCAGGTAGCCCTATGGTTGAATTTCTTTAAATTTTATGGGGGATGTTAAAGTTGATTAGAGGGACATCGGTTAGGATCCCACGGTTCCCTCGTTCCGGCACCACTTTTTTCTATTGGATTCACTTAATCCAAATGAATTTACTAAACTTAACTTAATGAGTTCCATAATTTCATTTAGACCGTGGGAAGCCTCTTTAGCAACCGTAGGTTACCTCCTCCGAGAGATTCCAGATCATTCGATAGAGACGTCTTAATTTAGTTGTAGTTGTGATTTTGTGTGATGTTTGTGATTAAATTTTGAGTTGTTTTATATTTTGAATGTTGCGGCGGTTAATTTTATCTTCGTTGATTTTAGTTTTTGTTTTGGTTTTGGTTTTGTGGCTATCCTGACAATTTTAGTTTTCATGCAGGGTAACATCATTGTTTAGCATGCAAGTTTAAATTGTGTTCATACATGAAGGTAAGTAAACATAAAAAGTACAAGAAAGACGGCGTTGTAAACTGTAAAAGCGTACCTGGAAAGTCTTCTCATTCCATCACCTGAAACTCAAAATGTATGTTAGAACATTTTATGTACAACGAAAAAAGTAAGATTTTAGTGACCTACATAACCTTAGGTTATATCTTGGTGGGTCCCTATGGGTTTGATTAAGGATGATTTTTGTTAAACAAAACATATTAGTTTAGTAGACCTCCGAGGTATCCAACAGGTCTAGAGGAAGAAGCAGGTTCATGCTTCCCTCTCACTACCTGGTGAAATGTCTCGAGCTCATTTAAATTTATTATGTTGCTTAATAATCCATCCGGTAAATACCCTTAATGCTCTGTGAACATTGATGTTTCAATTATCCCTAAGAGTAGGGTAATTATCATTTATGATTTTATTTGAATGTTATGTGGGTGAAGACCCTTAAAAGGGGCAAGTTAATGTTATCAAGGTACTCAGCCAACTTTAATTTGGGCTTGTAGTGTTCTAAAGGTGTTTAATTTTAATTATGTTCACTTTTTCTAATCCTTATTTAATTTGATTTAGCCTAGGTCACTACTAAGCTCTTAAGATTTTGGAGGATGTCTTAGAAAGAGATTAAAATTTTAAGTGATGATGATTCATTTTTGAAAGTCATTTGAACATCAAATAGGGGTATTAAATTAGTGAGTTATTAACACGCAAAACTATACCCCTAAGTCTAGGATCATTTATTTGACTAAACTTCCAAATTTTAATAATTTAACCATTAATTAACAAAAGTGAGAATGGTTTCTACTAATTAATCCCCCTTTTGGTTTCAATCATCCAAATGAATTAGTTAAAATCAGAGGTTACCCTTTTCCCTCTTTGAATTAAGCCTAAATGTTAATTAAGGCTAAACTTCCAAAATTACACTTTTGCCCCTAAGGCTCAATCACTTCATAATTTATCAAATTTAATTCAAATGACTTTGAAATTTTTATCTTACCTTACTTATTGGTCAATTAAGACATTAGAGGAGAAAATATGATTTTTCAAAATTTAATTTAATTTATATATTTATTCTAATGCAAAAATAAAATTTTTCAAAGAAAATTATATTACTTGACCAAGTAGAAGTCTAATCCTTTGAAATTTTTATTGGGGGTAGACTTAGATCAGAGAATCATTTGGACCAAATTTCATGATTTATTGAGTTTTTTTGTGAATAATTAGAATTATTTTAAGTTCTGTAGTACTTAGTAATTATAAAAATATTTTGAGAGTTGAAAATTAAATTTTATGTTTTTGAAAAATCTCTCTGAGCTCAGAGAACCTAAAGAAGCAAATTTTTGCATTTTTCTGATTTTCTTTGATTTATTGGAATTACTTTGGTGAAAATCTATTTTTTAGCCTTTAAAATTTATTTTAAGCTTTAAAATTCAATATCTTCATTTAGAAAATTAGGAAAAGTATTCCAATTGTTCCTAAGTACTTAAAAAATAATTTATAAGATTTTGATGAATTTTATTATTTTTTTGATTTTTATCATTTTTTAATTATTTAAATATTAAAAATAGGCTTGAAAATAGAATTTTTATTTTAATTTCAATTTTTTTTAGAAAATTTATCTGATAACATAAAACTCTAAAAACTAATTTTTATATTTTTTTGAGTTTTATTTTAATTATTAAAAATTATTTTAGTACCAAAAATGTCATTTAACTTGAAAAATCAATTTGAGTTATTAAATGAGCTCCAAATACTTTGAAATTTTTATGGGGAGTTCTCTGAAATTTGAATCTTAGGGGAGATTAAAAATCAAGACATTTTGATGTTTGTATTTCCTAAAATTAATTATCTTTATTTTTTTGGGGTTTGCGGAAATTAGGTGCATTCTTAATGACTTAACCCATGAAATATTTTCTGAAGGATTCTCTGGCCATAGCAACATGCTAATTATAATTATTAATTGATGCAAATAATAGAGTTAAACTTGAAAAATATGGATCTCTATCTAGACGTCTCCCCTGACTTTGGAAAAATTAGGGAATGTTCCCCTTATCAGAAGATACAACATGTCAAAGTTACAAGCCATGGTGAAATGTCTATTTGCATGGAGAATCAAAAGACTCAAAACCATATTTAATTAATTAAAAATAAAATATGCATCAAATGTACTTCAAACTATTTCCACATTGTTCTCCTCTGTTCACTGAGTAAGAGGGTATTTTTATTTTATTTTTGTAATTTTTCTATAGCAAGATATGGATTTTTGAAATTAGGGAGCATTTTCTGATTTATTTAATTTCCTATTTATCTATTTAAATGTGCGGCACCACCTCATCCTAGGCAACTCTGAAGCTCCAAGCGACGCGCTCATATTTGATGCCTCCATCAACCTCAGTGGTGATTAGGCCCGCAGTTCATGTAAGGGAGCGTTGTCCTGCTTGATCTCATCCATTGATGAGATAAACACGCAATCAGATGGCTCTCCATCATCATCCCTGATGGCCTAGCCCGAGAATCGTCCATCTTCAAGGCTTGATCTCTCCCTCATTTCTCAAACAAATTGAATGATTTTTTTTTTTTAAAATGCTCATCTAGACTAGAGGTTAGGAACATGGTTTAGCTTAGGTGGTTTTATGGGGTTTAACTTAGTCACTAAGGTCCAACTAATGGTTGTGGAGTCATTAATTTGGTGACTTTGGGGTGGTTAGGCTAATTTTAGTGCATGGGTTAAATGTGGGTTCAAATGACCAAAACTTGGGTTTGGACTAGGCTAGAAATGTCAATTGACCCAATTGATTGATGCATTTGATGTAGATGATTGTAATTAACATTTTTGGTGAAGGATTGAAAGGATTTTGAGTTCAATTGGAGGGTCAATTTGGAGGATTTTGGAGAATTGGTCATTTTGGGCATGATGGGCTAGACTTGGGTCTAGATTGGGCTAGTCTTGGGCTAAATCCAAATTGATTATTGAGAATGGTCAATATGAATTCCATGAAGAGCCTTAAGCAAGAATTTGGTGCCAATTTTGGGGCTAAAGCATTCAATTTGGTGAAATTTGGAGGCATAGCCAATTTGAGGCAAAATTTGTGGCTTTTGACCTAAGTTGAAATTAAATGAAATTGAGGCTTCACGAAGGCCAATTGAAGGTCAAGTTTGATATTTTGGAATTTTATGAAGAGTTTAGGGTCCAAATTGAGACCAATGGAGTATACCATGGGGTTCAATTTGGTGGAACCAAGTCATAGGGCCAAAATTGGGGGTTTTGATTTAGATCAAAATTTGGCTCAAATCATGGGCTAATTGAGCTTAGATTTGGTTTAAATTGGTCACATGAAAGGTGAATGTGAGTTTAGGATTGAAATTGGGGGAAATTAGGGCCAATTTGATGGACATTTGAGGTGGATTTGGGCAGATTGGGCCTTTAAAGACAATTTTATGGGTTTTGGTCCAAAATGGCAAAATTGGGTCATGTGGTAGTTAAGAAAAATAAAATTGGGAATATTTGGAATATTTTGGGAATTTTTGAGATTTTTGGGAATTTTTAGAAATTTGTGCTAAGGAGAGGTATTTTGGTAATTTGGCAATTTTTTGGTGATTTAGGGTAATTTGGGTGTTTTCAAAAGGTTTGAAATAAATTTTGAACAAATTTGGGTATTTTGGATAATTTTGGCCAAATTTAGGGTCCCAAGGGTACTTAGGTAATTTGGGGGTTTAGGGACAAAAGGCTAAGTTGGGCATTATGGTAGAGTTGGGGTGCCAACCACCATAAATAAGCCATGGACCAATGGAAACTCCATTTGGGTCCTCTATGTACTGGTTTTAGCTAAACCCTAGTCTAGGGCCAGTGGGTTTAGGGCAACACCTACATGAGTCTCCCAAAGTATCAAGGGACCTAGGTCAAGAAATTTTGGGTTTGTATTTGTGAGTGATTGTGAGTGAGGTGATTTTTGGTGAGTACCTTAGCTCTAGAACAACATCCAGAGTCAACCCTAAGGTCCAACAGTTCTATTGAAACTCTCCTCCAGCTCCCTCAAAATGACCCCACCTACTAAGTGCTAGAGGTTAGGACCACTATGTGGAACTTCAAGTTGAGTAAAGAGGAGTTTAGAATTCTTATTGGTGATGGTTCCTTTCTAGTTTTCTAGGAATAGACAACATGAAGTCCTATGGCTAGACCTTTGGCTACTAAAGAGGAACACTAGACCTCAACAAAAAATGAGATCAACAAATGGACCCCCAATAGGTGTGGTGTGTTGGGCAAGCACACCGTGCATATTGGCGTTGACCGACGAGATCAACAAAACCAATATAAGCTCCTAAGTCAAGAGACATAGTAGGAGAGTGGGATTGTGTGTGCTCTTTGCTTCCTCTACGGAATATAGCAAGTGAATAGTTGATCAAAGTCAAGAAGTAGGGACTCTTGCTGAGGATTGGAGAGTGGGTTCTGAGTTATCAGATTTTAGGAATTTGTAGAAGATGAGAGTCAGTGTGTAAGTGTTGACCTTGGGGTGGGATTTGAATTTCAGATATTAATTTTAGAAGAGGATCTGAAGTTAAGGATCGACCATGAAAAGAGAGGAATCAGAAGTTTGGGACTGATTCCAGGATAAGGATTGAAAGTTAAGGATCAATCGCAAGAGAGAGTGTCAGAAGGCAGAGATTGAATTCAAAAGGGTGATTCTGAGGTTAAGGACTGATTCTAAAATGAGAATTGAAAGGTAGGGATCATTCTCAAAAGAGAGCATCGGAAGGTAGGGTCCGACCTCAAAAGGAGTGAATCAGAAGTTAGAGACTGATTCAAAAATGAAGACTGAAAGGTAGTGATCAATCTCAAAAAGAGAGCATCGGAAGGTAAGGACTGACCTCAAAAGTAGTGAATCAGAAATTAAGGTCTGATTCAAAAATGAGAATTGAAAGGTAGGGGTCAATCTCAAAAGAGAGACTTGCAAGGTAAGAACTGACCTTAAAAATAGTGAATCAAAAAGTAGGGACTGACTCAAAATTGAGAATTGAAAGGTGGGGATCAATCTCAAAAGAGAGTGTCAGAAGGTAAGGACCGACCTCAAAAGTAGTGAATCAGAAATTAGAGACTGATTCAAAAATGAGAATTGAAAGGTAGGGATCAATCTCAAAAGAGAGTGTCGGAAGGTATGGACCGACCTCAAAAGAAGTGAATCAGAAATTAGGGACTGATTCAAAAATGAGAATTGAAAGATAGGGATCAATCTCAAAAGAGAGTGTCAGAAGGTAAGGACCGACCTTAAAAGTAGTGAATCAGAAATTAGGGACTAATTCAAAAATGAGAATTGAAAGGTAGGGATCAATCTCAAAAGAGAGTGTTGGAAGGTAAGGACCGACCTCAAAAGTAGTGAATCAGAAATTAGGGACTGATTAGAAAATGAGAATTGATAGGTAGGGATCAATCTCAAAAGAGAGTGTCAGAAAGTAAGGACCGACCTCAAAAGTAGTGAATCATAAATTAGGGGCTGATTCAAAAATAAGAATTAAAAGGTAAGGATCAATCTCAAAAGAGAGCGTCGGAAGGTAAGGACCAACCTCAAAAGGGTAAATCATAAATTAGGGACTTATTCAAAAATGAGAATTGAAAAGTAGTGATCAATCTCAAAAAAAGAGTGTCGGAAGGTAAGGACTGACCTCAAAAGTAGTCAATCAGAAATTAGGGACTGATTCAAAAATGAGAATTGAAAGTTAATAAAGAATTTGTGGTGTTGAATTCAAAGATATGTGTCGTATGTAAAGGTTGACAAAGTTTTCTAAAAAATCTTCCAAAATTTTGGATCTCCATAATGTAGAAAAAATTCATGGTGAAAATAAAAAATTTCAAGGTTAAATTGAAGCCCATACGACATAAGATGAAATCCAAATTTTTCTAACCTTGAAATCTCCTCAAATTCAAGTTTTTTGCAAGCACTAGATAAAGTTTCAACCTTAGTCTAGAGGTAGGAGATGAGCCAAGCAGTAAAATTGGGGATTTATTGTACAACTTCACAAATTTAAGGTGTGCTGAGAGTTTCGGTAAACTGGCATCGTCGGCACCAGGCCAAAAACTTTCCAGATTTCAAATATTTCACAAATACAGTCGTTTCAAAGTCACGCCATCATTTATTTAGCCTAATTTAGCACTAATTTTAATAATTAAATATTCTAATAATAAGATATTTTCACAAAGAACACAAAACTAACATTTACTTATAAAATCCAACATATACAAACAAACATTTCAAACCACACTTACACAAGTTTTTCAAATCACACAAAATAAAATTTTAACGTCAAAATCACACCACACCAACTTAATGTTGAAAACTAAATACCTAACACAAACACCAAAATATAAAGTCTCAAATGGAAAATAAGCAAGTTCAAACCAAACATACATAAGCTCACATAATATAAAGTTCCTTACTTTAGAGTCACTACTCATCATCGTCTTTTATGCTATCTTCTCCTCTGATATCTCCAAGGGATTGGTGGTTTACATACAAGTTATAAAAAGGACGGTGAGAAAATTCATTTGTCGAATCTTCTTCAACCCAAGCATTTCTCTTAAACATACGCATCATACCTTCTTTTATGCGCCCAGTGTGATCAAATTGCTCATTCATCCTCCAATCCAAATGATCAAACAAGTAAGAAATATTGTTAAGTGCATTCATGATTTTGTACCTCTTTCTCCAGTTTCTTGATTCTCTTCAGAGTAACATGTGAACTATCAAAAAAGCAGGGTTGTATAGGTGATGAATTTTGAGATTATTGATCCATAAGAATGTTCATATCATTTACCTCCCCATTTTCTATGCAGTCACAACTAATAACTGGGTCCATGGGATTCCATGAAAGAAGCACTTTTACCCAACTTTCATAAAGTACTTGTGACTGACTACATAGCAGGAACACGATAGATTGATGTCTCAACCCATAAGTAGTTCCATTTATAATCAAACCCAAGACAAATTTTACAATTATAGCACCCAAATTAATAGGTCTTCCCATTTGAATAAAATAATTTAAGATAGCACTTTCCTTTGTCACTTTTCTGATTTTCATGGTAGGAAGTAATTTTGATTAAATAAAGAAATGTCATTGCTTCTATGCATAATTTAATAATGAAGAAGGAAAAACATACATGCCCATTATCTCTTGTCTCCCAATTTCCATCTTCATTAGTTAGGAATTGATAGACTTCATTCACGTCGTGTATTGTAGGGGAAAAATTTGTGTAATGGCAAATCAGGATGCTTTCAATCATAAACCAAATCATTTATTATTGAAGGATTACATGGTACCCACCTACCTTCATCCTACAAAGATTTGCATAAAACTCTTTTACCACGCGAACAACTACTGCAGCAGTTGTGTAGCACAACACTTCCCAATACCTCTGCACAATAATCTCCTCCACATGAGAACTTAGAGTGTTTAATCGTCAATTCACAAATCCTCTTTCCTTGATTAATTTCTTCTTCATAAGAATCTTATCATATAATTTCTGTATATCAAAGCTGTTGAACTTTCTTCTATTTAAAATTTCATATCTAGAAGTTCCTTTAGAGTTGGAAGCCATGATATTTTAAATTGGTGAGTTTATTTCATTTGATTGACTTAAATAACTCTAAAACATAGATTTTGGGAGTTATAGGGAAGAAAATCAGTCCAAAACTGCCAAAAATTGCCTTAAGAACCTTCTAAATTGCATTCTAACTGTAGCATTGTCGGCGCCGAAATCTAACGCTGCGGTGCTAAGGCTCATTTTAGACCATTTTTCTCTTAGTCCAAATAATTCCCAAACCTTCCATAAAATCCAATAATTACCATGATTTATGTATTTTAGAATTTGTAGGACTCTAAAGTACAATTAACTCATAAAAATAAAAGCAAAGATATCAACATACTATATATAAATGTAAAAAATGATTTAACTTATTAACAAAGGTAACTATGGGTTGCCTCCTACAAAGCACTTGGTTTAATGTGGTCAGCCCAACATTCCCAATTTTTTACTTTGGGTGACCCAACATTAACATCTCTTTAAAAGTTGGTCAATGTCCCTCAAAATAATGTTTCAACCTATGTCCATTAACTTTAAATATTTTTCCAATTCTTGGATCTTCATTATCTACAGATCCATATGAGTAAACTTTAATAATAGTTAATGAACCTAACAACTTGGACTTTAATTTTCTAGGAAATAATTTCAACCTTGTGTTATACAACAATACTTCTTGTCCAAGTTCGAATTCATTTCTTATTATCTTTCGATCATACCATTCTTTCATTTTCTCTTTATAAATCTTAGCATGGTCATAAGATTCATTTATAATTTCTTCAAGTTCATTCAATTACAACAATTTTTTCTCACCAGCATCTTTTAAATTAAAATTAAATTCTTTAATAGCCCAATATGCTTTATGCTTCAATTCTACTAGTAAGGTACAAGTCTTCCAAAAAATTTATCTATATAGGGACATTCCTATAGGAATTTTGTAGGTTGTCCCGTAAGCCCATAATGTGGTATGCAATCTAGCAGACCAATCAAATTTATTGGGATTTACACACTTTTCCAAAATTATTTTAATTTCACAATTAAATACTTCTGCTAGACCACTAGTCTGGGGATGATAAGCAGTAAAGATCCTATGCATAATATTATATTTTTCAACCAATTTCTCAAATTTTTATTTCTAAAATGAGATCTTCTACAGTAATGATTACTCTAGGAATTCCATATCTTGTAAATATATTTTTTATTAAAAATTTAGAAACACTCCGAGCATCACATCAAGATAAAGCAATAGCTTCAATCCATCTTGATACATAGTTTACTACAATTAATATATACAAATTCTCGAATGAAGGTATAAATGGTCCCATAAAATCCAATCCCCAAACATAAAAATTTTAACTTCCAAGGTAAAATTCATGGGCATCTCATTTCTTCTGAAAATATTACCTACTCGCTGAAAACGATCACATGTTGTAATATAAGCATTAATATTTCTAAAAAGAGTAAGCCAAAAAAATCTAGATAGTAAAATTTTATGTGTAGTTCTATCAATTCCAAAATGACCCCAAATCATGACATTTTTGAATGATTTCTTCAGTTTCTTCATAAGGTACACATCTCCTAATAACATGATCTTTACATTATTTATACAGATATGGGTATTTCCAAAAGTAAAATATTGCATCGTGAATAAATTTCTTTTGTTGTTTATTTATCAATTCATATGGTAAAATGTCACTTACAATAAAATTCACAATGTCTGCTTACCATGACATAAATCATTCATTAATCATATACTGTTGTTCATCAGGGAAAACTTCATTAATTTCACCTTCAAAATCAGATGATTCTTCTTGTTCCAGCCTAGATAAATGATCAACTATTTGATTTTTAGTTTCCTTTCTGTCTACTATCATAAAATTAAATTCTTCCAGATTAATTTTGGTCTCACAACCTTCTTTTGCATTAAATATCTTATAGCAGAGTGGTCGGTATACACCATACATTTAGGGTCTGTTTGGCGCAGCTGTTGATTATTAATAATCTGCTGATAAGCAGATTATTCT